>JAQGAK010002007.1:0-24103 GCA_034696945.1 Lipothrix lubbocki
ACACTGCCAATAATAATAATAATAATAATATTATCACAACCTGAATTCAATAAAGTTTAAATGTGAGGCGGAAAAGCATTACTTTGCTTTTTCCCGTGTCATGTTACAAATATACAGCTATGTACGTGTAACGAATCCAAATAATACAACAGCAAATAATAAACAATAGTATTCTAAAAAACGTGGGACGGATGGTCGAGCCATATACTTACAGGAAAAATAAAATTGTATAAGGTAATATATAAGTTTAAAAGTAATGAAATACAAAAGAGAGAAACCTTCGTCAAGTTACAATCCTTATTTTATTGAAGGAAGACATCAACTAAAAACAAAACAAGCTCACAGCAGCTATAATAATGAGCAAAAATTTTCTCGTTTTTGCCTGTAGGTCTGGCTACACGAGTTTCTGTAGGTGAATAATCAAAGAAACATGCATCTACGATACTGGTACACTCGCGCCTTGCACAACCAGTCTTTTACTCAAAAATAGGCAAACTTACTTTTTCAAGCATGTTCTAAAATAATAATGGACTAGCAAAATTATATCCTGAGTGACTTTTTAATGTCGTGCGTTAATATCCCATTCCAGTCCAATATACTTGACTACCCTCACAATCCTTTTGTTAAAACATCCTACCATCAAAAGCACAAGTCTAATTTATCAAACGGATTCCATCAATTCATAACGATTATTCACATTCCGAGACATTACACTTATTGTGAGCATTCAGAACTATCAGAAATAGCTTATTCCATGCATATGCCTGTCAAGTCAAGTCTTGGAAAAAACGTTTACAATAAAATGTGTCACGAAGACAAATAATTTGTTCAACTCGCAGGATACATAAGCAAAGTAAATCTCCTCAGTCCTATAAAGGTGGTCAATTATGTATTATAAGTATAGAATATCCCTAAAATTGATTTCTTGCCAGCGTATGTTTCAACCTAAATGCCTCATACTATAAAATATATGTTCTACAATAAGAAAGTTACGTTACTGTTAAAGTAAATTTCCTATAATATTAAAATTAGGTGAATTAGAAATGGCATCACTATTTGCTCACTCAACTAAACAATTTAACTGAAGTTACTATTTAACTAGTTCTACTATAGTATAAAGTAAGTGTTCACAACGTTCATTATCGCAGGCACACACGTCGCTTCGTGCTTTCTATCTCCTACTATGCATGAGTTTGCATGAGAACAGTAACGTACACAGAATTAATAAAATAAAAGTGGGCAATCTAGACTAACATTCGTCCGAACATATACTACAACAAGATTCTTTTGAGAGCATAAATTGCCTCAAGATGTTTAAAATAATTAAAAAGAAACGGTCAATTAAAATTATTATACAAATTGCATCTGTCTGTATAAACCTAGATACACTACCTTATTACTGGTGTATCATCGTGTGAATTTTTTATTTTAATAGCTTTCTTAGACGTCATTAACCATCAAGTCAGGCGATGATCTGACAACTGACAGCTTGCATGAGCATACTCAATTCAGCTAACAATCAGCCTTCCACACGAAAACTATACATTATGATTACTTTTTCATACGTATCTATATAGAAATGTGTAAGTATAGTCATGTAGCATACTAAAAACTACATCCACTGATTTGCAGTCAGCTTAAATAAAATCACAACTCGAACTTAATTGTGTTCAACTGCAACTTCCAATATAATATACCACACGACGACGACATGGGTCAAGTCAATTACTAGCACGTTAAAGTGAGAGCTATTAGTTCGCCGACAAACTTAATGCACTTATACATATATTTAATAGATATATGTATGCGTGTTGCATAAATATATCTGCAAGACTAGTATTGTGAACTTAGATAATCCAGCAACAATATTCACTTAGAACCCATCTATACCACTCACATTTAATCTCAAGGCTTAGATCAACCAAAAGCTTCACAAATTATATTCTATCCTTATCGATGTACCTACTACGTAAATCTGGAACAATACAATCGTTATTTCAGGGTAATTAAAAAACAATAAGATAATTATACGCACTTATATAAACCAACTCAATACACACGACTGTCTATTGATTTACAGAAAAAAACAGTCCCACATTAAATCAATTTCAAAAAACGTGAAAGAGAAACGTGTGTCACTAAATCTAGACTGCTATAGAAATTTCAGTTCATCAAGGTCAGTCTACTACCACTACCTCAACCTCAAAAAAAATTTGATGGACCAACCAGATCAAACTTAAAATCATAGTTATTACATGAATTAAATTCAAGGCTGGGATCCATAAGACCAGCATAACTGATAGTATCCGTATTGCATCTGTACTAAAAACAAAAAAATCTGGAAACCAGTACTACCATGTATGTACGCACATACATTGACGCGGTCTTCCTGTGTTCATAATTACATGTTATAGTTCCAGCCTTACAACTGAACAATATTCAACACATATAAAAATTAAATGTAAAAAATTTTTATTGATGCGTACTCGTTGTTATTGTAGATTAAAATAACAATGACGTCAGTTCTGAAAAAGATAACTAAAACCGACGATCAACTGATCAAGGTGTACCACACACACGCAAAACAGAAGGAGCATATAATTTTATTTCCACGTGTGTGCGATTTTACGTAATGCTTAAATCTCTAGAACAATAAAAAAAGAGGCTTCTTCCAGGTCCAGATGTTCAGACCACGAGAGCAGAAACTAATTTACTAGTTCATTACTAAGTAGTATTTCTAGGTAGCCTAGTCCTAGTCCTTATCTCACTTTACATAACCACTATGTTATATGTGCATATGCTATATAAACCTAGAAATAACGACTGAACCAAAACTCTTACCTTTTCTTTTAGTTCCATAGTCTTTTTATGAATCTCTTCCAGATTCACTTGATCCAAGAAAATCTCCCCACTTCCGCTCTTGAAAGACGCCAAGGTACAAAAAGATCCTTGGTGTTCTCCAAATCTGTAACAGGCATACAAAAAACACATAGAAATAAGAACATAATTACACGTTGTTTACTAAAAGTAAAATCCAGCTTGATACATCGTTTGTATTTACCCCAACCTACAAAATTCGCTACATACTTACAAGATTGCCAACGTAAATACGAACACAATTTTTCTGCACTTTAACTTTTATGCATTTTTAGAAATACATACATACACACGTATGCAAATACGGAAATGAGAACCTGCTTCTGTGAACAGAAATAATAACTTCCATCTATACCGCAACATTAAATCATTACATGTCATTTTGAAGAAAGGTACGAGAGTCGTACGACCCTTTAAAATTCGCATCACCAGGAAGAATCAGGAGAGATGGATACTTTTTGTAACAGGTTTGTGTAGTAGTAGTTCTACTGAAAATGATCCTCCTATACTTGTACTGCTACTATTTAACGAATGATCAAAAAGGGCAGCTACTGTACATCTATATCTATCTGGATCCAAAAGTTTTCCGTGTTGCAAAAACGCAACAACGCTACCTTACTACCCAAATAATGCATGTATGACAATGAGTGTGTAAATAAAATGTGAACGTAATTATTCATGCGCGTAGTTTCGTTACAGCTTACTAAGTTGCAAACACTGTTATATGTATGCCCAAAGTGAATATACCTACATACTTACACTTTATGCTTGACTCACACATCTATAATCCTAATTGTTGATACATAAATCTACCTTTACACTTTGAGAGCATCCAACAAAATTAACGATCAGTGACTCTTATTTTACTTCGCTTCGTTTTATGCCTATTAATGGAGCTAACAACATACTACATACTATGTGGAGTCATCATTCACACACTGTACAACAACTGTTTATTTACTTTGCGCATATAATAAAAACTCTTGGAGCTAATCAGGGCGAACAAGAATCATATAAATCTAATACTTATGGATGAAAAAAAATCAATAAATATAAATAATAAAAAATTGAATATACCGTTTGATCTTTTTCAATTATTATCTCAATAGATTGTGTGTATAACTATAGTGTGATAGACACTTCCCGATAGGTTCATTTTATAGGTAGGACGGTTGACGAGCAATTTGTGCACTGTCTAGTAACTGCATAAACTAACTAACAACTACAACGTGTTGTATCAATATAATTACCCGTTCTTCTCATCATCAACTTCGTGCCGATACACAAATACTGGTATAGTGGCAAAAGGAGTACGGTATGAAAACAGTTACAACTAAGTCATAGAAACTAACTGTATACTTGCCTTTAAGCTCCGCCACATTTTCGCGATACTCTACATGCACAGGTATACTTATTACTTAGAACTCTCAACTAATTCAAAAAAACGTTGCATTATGTAAAAACTGCTGACTTATCGAGTAAATGCTGTCTGCTACCCATAGTTACGACCACTGAGCATCACTCCCATATCTACCGGTAAATACAACTGCGATTTCATTTACTTATACCTACGTACGTACCTATTCGTATGAATTATTCCTTTATTAATACAAAAAAAGTTAATTCTGCGGCTGCAGTTCAAAAACTTTTTGCACAAGAATTAAATATTTACAGACACTGGCAAATGCAAGGAGTATTTATATATGTAATATCACAATTCTCACACCTATTGCATGTACAGAAACAAGGTACAACGATGATGAGGATGTGGTAACATGTGCATGGTCATGTACATAGTACTAGTTCTGCAATAATTATTACTATTGTTCAGAGGACTAAACTTGTTATGATTTTCTTGTGGCGTTCTCACTAGATGGTAACTCAAAAGTTAATTATTTCTTCTTGTAACCTCTTCCAGAGATAATAATTATTAAAGGGATCAGCAATCCACCGACGCTGCGGTAAGTATATAGAAGGGAGCAAAGGTTTACTATAAGTACAGAAATGCCGTGTAGTGACTAGTGAGTGACACCATAATGCGTAACAACTTTTGATAATCCTATCGGTTTATTTTTATCAATGTAGCTATTTGCGTGGATGAGATGACACATGTCATCATCATCATCATCATGTATCCTATCAAACTGCATCAAGTCATCAAACATGTTTGTGAATAAAAAATAAATTTGACACAGCCATATATTTTCGTAAATGACGATTTAACGATCTATACTATATAGCGTACTACAAACATTAATTTTTCACTGTTGAATTATGAACATGAGCAGGATATGAGTGCAATTTTTATTTTGGCTCTGCTTTTACTGTGTGCTATTGTGGAGTGATATATGTAGTAAGTATATAAAGGAAAACTTCAAATTAGAAAATGGAATAGGACGTCGATAAAGTTTCTCTCATTTCACTTTTCACACCAATATTCCAATCTCCAAACACAAATATGTACACATATACATACATACACTGATAGTACAATATACTTATAAGTAGATAATAAAGAAAAATTTAAAAGATTTCACTATAGTATACTTATACTTTAACATTTGATGCAGAGCAGAGGGTCTAGTAGATATAATGTGCTCTCTAAAGGAGATTTCAGATGCATCTGGTGATATACAAGTGTCATATATGCAGCTGCTACTGAATACATAGTAGTAGAGACTTTTTTACAAGCTCACATACAACCCAACCACACGTTATATGCTCCTACAAATTACAATTACTTCATCCTTGATGTTCGAAATCAAGAGAAATTACCTTGTTTTTCATAACCATAGTAATAATAACAATAATAATGAAAGGTGCGCATGAACATGCCCTGCCTTTAAACACCCCTAATTTTATTTTCAATTGACATAGAGAATGATGCATTTTACTTCTTGATAATAAATGGAAAAGTTCAGCCATAGGGATACATAAAATTTATTATGCCCCGTCTATCCCTTAATTGCATATTAATGAATGCATTTTCTAATTTACATATTCTTTCTTTTGCACTGACCCAAAGATTTAAAGAGATTTTTAAACAATTAATAATACTTTTTAGCAACATACTAAGCATTAATTAAATTTTCTTGATACAAACATGCTATCATCATCCTCTCAAGAAGTCTTCCCTAAAGTTTGCCTCATTATTTCAAATAACTTATAGACAGACATATATTTACATACATATATGAATCAGCCCATATGAAAATCATAAAAACTAGCATCCAAGAGGTTCAACAACAAATATTACTAGAACGTACCGATCAAGGACAAAAATTATGTACAAACCTGCAGCAAACTTCTTTAGGATCAACCCAGATGGTGAGTTCAGCTGGAAGTCGAAGCTGTTCATACGTAAGACCACTCTGAAGAGCCGCTTTGTCAATGACGGGATCTTTTCTGTCACTCTCGTTGAGACGAATGCATCGGTATCCTTGTCCCCGAGCTGGTTTTTCAGGGAACCAATGATTACGAAATCGGTCACAAAGTAATTCTCCCAATCGCTCTTTGAACACTTCAAGTTGTTCCTTCTCAATCCCCTGACTCAAATTCGCATTATTTTTTTCGATGAGTCTCGTGAGAAATCGTACAGCTACAGAAACTTCTTCTTTCATGATTTTAACTTGCTCCGAAAGTGATACAATGAACAACTTTTACAGTCAGGTTCCCAAAAATCCGTAACACAAGAGTTGATAGTATTTTTTAAAGGAGATGAAGAATATGAAGAATAATAATAATGATGTCCAGTTATTATCGATGTCACTGTTTCGCCGGTTGCTGACATATGGAATCCAAAAAATTCTCCACACGCGTTTGTTTTAGTCGCCAAATCCAATTAGATAAGGCGGCTCTGATTTGTTGACACACAAATTTTGATGGCTTTTCCCACTGGGGTACACACTATATTCCTTAAATATATTACAACAATAGATACTTTAGTATATCAATTTTATATATCAGAAGAAGAACAATAATGGCTCCCTTCTATATATATACAGATATAGATAGATATAAAAAGAGATTCCTTTTTCAAATTCTTGTGGAGATCCAGTTTTTTTATACAATATATAAGGACTTGTTTTAGTGATTAATAATGCTTTTTTTGCAATAAATTTAGCAATTATTATCAACCACAAACACTGCTAACAACAATAATCAAAGAAGACGCGGAAAATAAATACATGTATCACAAATATATATATATTTATTATATATATATATGGATTTTTCAAAACAGAGACCGTCGAGAGCACACAAATATTACACGTATTATTATAGCAAAAAACACACAATTTGTGGCACACTATGGTCCAACTAATTTTTGTTGAAGAGATAGATTTTTTTTGTTACCTTTGAACACTCAAAAATTATGTCGCGGCAGAGACGTTTTGTTCTTGTTGTCGTCGTATAAAATAATAATGCTGCTCCTGTAAATTATCGTCGTATTGCTTTGGTCGTAATTCGTCTTCAAAAAAAATCCCTTCTCTTGGAACAAGAGTAAATAATACCCAACAAAAAAGTGTACTTATAACAGGGTCTTTACAAATGGGTATTACACGCACAAAATTCCTCCGTAGGAGTCTGTATCTCTGGTAGTAAGTAGTATTATATTATATGTTCTTGACTCCACCACCACAGAGGTAACTCTGATTCCAAATGATGACTTCTCTCGTTTCTTCTTTTTGAACGTTGTGTTGTTGTTGTTGGCACCACTCACTTCGTGTAGTCGTAGTCGTCGTCGTCGTCAGCAGAAGCAACTTTTCTCTTGTATATATTATTATTGCGACTCGACTTATTTTCAAAACCAATCCTTCTTTGAATAAATTAGTCAGTCCTGTAGAGACAAATCAACAGACATACGCAATCACAAACATGTTCATATTACTGCCTTGACTCATTCCATTCAACACTTCACCCCTCTCCTCTCTCGTCCTAGTGCACACTATATGTACTTATACTTACAGAATTAAAAGTGTATATAATCATTCTAATGAGATACAAACACTATATACTTGTTCAACTGAACAATCGTAATTTAAAAAATGAAAACAATGCTTCACACAAAGAAACCATAAAACATTTTAATTATTTCATTCTCTTATTATTATATTTGGTTACGTCCCTCCAATTCCAATATTCACGGTTATATTAAACTTTGCTTTTAAACACTAAAAAAACATGAACACTGTAAGTATGTAAGTAACACCTATGTACAATACGTTATTGTCGGGTTTGCTAGAATCAAGCCCCCAACCTACAGCACTTCCTTCTCTCTCATATAGGCATATGTCGTGCGAATATAATACATAATTATATACGTCACATATGAGTTGGGACACGGCACGCATGCAATATTATTATCCAGACAGTAGAAAAATTCTCGCCCATTTGAATATTTATACACACGTAGATACTTCGTATAATGACAACAGCAAATATAAGAATGGGGAAAAATTACCAACCGAAAAGTTTAATAGTCATTACTAACACAATGACTTGGTAACCTCACAAAACGAATTTAAGCACTCAAATCAGCAAATAAACATCCTTCCTTAAAGAATAACCTTGATTAATAATTACGCATGTATATAGGTAAATTAAATTTGTCAAAACAAAACTGCCATATTCTGAATCATTTAAACACTTCACCAACAACATAATTTATAGGAGCATGCATAGGCAATAGGTACACCTAGTAATGACAAAAACTATCGGAGTACCTTCGAAAGACAGATAAGAACTTCCTAGAGACTATGCAGACAAATACTTTTTCAATCGATAACATTGTACACATGAATGTTCTATCTGAACAACATTTATGAACTGCAAGAATTTCTGTTGAAAATGTGTAACCTTTATAAAGGGTAAACTCCCGTCAAAGTAGAATGGCATCGAAAGAATGCTGCTATTTTAAAGCTCATGTCATGATTGTATTTACAATGCAATCTAGATATACATGCTGTTTTGCTACTCTTAGTACTTTTCCCCTTCTGTTGACAACAAAATCATCCACCAGCCAAACGACAACGATCAAAGGACAAACCGGCTCATCATAATGTAAAAAAGAAAACTCGGACTTATTACTTGCAGTCCAGGCTACAAAGAAAAGGCAAAATATTGAATCATACATGAGAGAATTTTTGATTCTGAGTTTGAAATGTTGATTTTTATTGAGCAACGCTGTGTAACATCTGATGAAGTTGACGAGAACACCTCTAATAAACTATAGACTCTTCATGTATCATGAAGGAGAACGGAGCAAAAACCAACGTCCAAAGTGACCTTCAAAATGTAATGGATATCTCTCTTCCACCACACCGCTGCTGCACAAACGAACCAAAGCCCAAACAAAGAAGTTTGTGTAGTAATGCTTGCTGCAAGCACATTGGTGAGGTGTTCTTGGTAACGAGTAACTAAGCAAAAGCAGCATGTAATGCTCTGACACGAGAAAACTTTTTTCTATTTTTCCCTCGAAGTAAACATACGTAGATACATATACTTACATACGTATAGTATGAATACAATAATAATATAGAAAAACTTTTTTACCAACCAAGATGCAACTTCATCATAGTAGTCTGGATGTTCACATGTAAATACTATACTTACAGAGCAGCAAAGGGAAAAAACACACAATAGAAATACTCCTGACTCCTTCTATGGAAGCTAATATAATCTACGCTTCGTAATCTAACTACCACGAACGAGAGAACGAGCAAAGTAAGAGAGAGAAAGAGAAGTATGAAAAGCTGTATCCATATTCACTTCTTCACTTCAGAAATAATAAAACATCACAGAAATAATCCTAATAATCTTAGGTATACAATTGTACATGTGAGTGTTATTATCTCTCATGCATTCAACTCCACTACAACGCCAGAATACTTATCACCTGATAATGTAAATGACAAAAACCATCACCCAATCTATGCCTGCTCCAAGTCTGTATGTATTATATACAAGAAAGATCATTTTTACAGTCTTCAAGTCGTTGAGAACATTCGATTTCTATATATGTACAGACCACCTTCATACGGTTATCGAAATCTGCGTGTGCATGCTACACTATGTGATGAAACCTATTGCGTTATGTCTACAAAACAAACCTTCGAGTGAGCAAACAAATCACTGATGTTCTGCTAGAGACAAAAAATGCAAATTCAACAACAATCAGAAGAATCCGAGTCGTGGGGCTATGGAAAATTCTTGTTATTGACACAGAAAAATATACATACTTCTTTAACAACTATTTAACCAAAAACTGACACCATAGACCGAAAAGTACTGCCTACTACTACTACTACTATTTTCAAAAACAGAGACAAAATTCTCAGAACCATCATACCTGCTATTCGTCTACTACAATAAAGCTTCACGCTCAGAATACTGACTCACAAAGTCACAAACAATTTGTGACTATTCAGTTCAATACCAGGAATAGCATACCCGAACGTACTTATATTTAGTTAATGCAAGTACACTACCACTACCTTGAATCCAAAACCGACGATAGCTATATAGTTTAATCTACATTTTGGAACATTACCACACTTGGTCAGACCACCTTTATCAATTAGTCATCAACCTCCAATGGGCATATGATGGTGATATAAGTACACACCTAATCACACATGAAGTTTTTAAACACGATGAAACTTGATTGCAACGTATGTATAAAAATAAGCAACTTCAATACTTTCACAAACAATACATTCAATCAAGTTATTATTAAGCAAATATATAATTCCAGAAAGAATGTTCCATGATGGGAAATGGGAATAGCTAAGTACACGCTACTGACGATATGGGAGTCTAGTCGGAAAATTTCCCTGGAAGCGGTATGAATGTAATCAAAAATAAATTGTACGCCAGAAAAACAGAATCGATTCCAAATGTAATTGATTTCCCTCCGTTCTACGCATTTTCCATTGTCCCTAAATTACGTGTGTTCTATAATTCTATAGATAGGAATAAAAATATGCGCTATTCACAAAAAGTCAAATATCCTCACTCAGGGAAAATTAAAGTAAGCGAAACTATATCAATGAATTGTAACCAAACAAAATTATAGGCTTCTCATAGATGTAATAAAATAAAATAGCCTGGATGAATGAAACTAAATTGCCTTCACCACACCACACAGCCGTGTTTTATGTGTCCATAATACAGTAGACATCCCAAGTGTCTACACACCTAATGTACAATCGGAATAAAAATCGACGTATAATTCCAGTTTAACGTTTCTTTACAGGTATAAATCCATCGTCGCCTATTTTGAACTTTACGAATGTAACTACAAAGCACACTACTCTACCATGATACATAACACTAGATGAAGACATTATGTTGCAGATCAACTATTTGAAATCATTACCAATGAGATAATTGTATGTCTACTTAAATACAGATCAACAGATGTTGAAAATATACGAGCGGATACTTCAAGAACCGATTATGTATAGCGAGTTACATTATTCCCAAAACATTTTTTAAGCTTCCTCTCCCTTGCTATAACGACAATTGGTACAGGCTGTTTTTAACGCGTAAGTAATAAAATCATTTCATACATATTTAGATGAAACTAGCGACATGTGTAGTAGAGACTATATGCCTCTCACTGTGGATACTTTAACACAAGACCAACCCACGCGCATATGTTCATCCAGCTTTCTTTGTTTGTAACTCATATTGAACCGAGCTGCACAAGTTGTACAGTACAGTTGTACTTCTGTGTGCAGCACTACAAACACTAACTAAAAAGCATTTTTGCATTTGAAAGTCAGTATATACATACATACATATAAACACAAGAAAAACTAAACTCATGTCATGAATTTTTCCTGTCTATAAGATTGAATTTGAACGTATAGAGATACTTTATATACTCACACTTGGAAGTACACAACATTAAATTCTAGGTGGGGCAGGCATGTTTTCGTAAAACTACATACGTACATATGTAGCTACATACAGATACTTATATTCACCATGTGAGAATCGGGCTCTCGCTCGGACAGGACAGAAGACCAGACAGAACTTGCGTAGTACTTTATCACTGACTATTCATACATACTTAAAAACTACAACCAACTTTATGATTAGTCTCTTCTCAACCGACGACGGTTTAAGATAACAAACTTATACGTGAACGTTCATATAATGAAGCACGCACACAGAGAGATACGTTTCACACTTCGTCACTGTATACTATTCCCTACTTTTATACTCCTACACTTTTATCTGTATAGGCAACTAACTACGTGTGAGGATTGACATTTCATATACGATTTCTTTCGTCTTACCGTCAGTGGTAACTTTTGTCATATACTAAATATACATACACACAGCTGATATTCGTGGATATACTTCAAAAAGTAAGGACGAAGAAGTGTCACCTATACACATCAAATCTTCAATAGGTTTATCTTTCGTCTCACAAAAGGTACACACACAGAATTTAGGTGCGACTAGTACAATAGTAAACCTTACACATACATGAATTTCGACATCAGTCAGATGTACGAAGGGTATGCTGAAACTTCCGACGACACAACTGTAAGTATATCTACTTATGTATATATTGAATAAGAGATCTACATACATTTAAACCCGAGACCGTTAAAGATAGGATGAGGTACATTACTTAAGTAATAGTAATAGCCTCTATGTACCGATTCTCGACGGCAGAGAGTCAACATGGCTAAATCCAAAACCCTTATTAGAAGACGTTCAACCCATGTTACTATAAACTTGGGGTAGCTCCATATAACGTTTATTACTGGAACAGAGACATGTTATACATACGTACATACATATTGACCATAGAACTAATAGCACCACACCAGTAATTCCGTGGGCCAACAGAACATGTCCTTGTAATATGGTAACGGTTATCGTTTCAGTAATAAACCAAAGTAAACACTATATAGAGAGAATCGAAGTAAGTTCTCCAGCCATCAGCACGCTCCCACTACATATATGTATAGCAGCAGTAGCAAAATATCGATACTTACAAATTTTATTTTCATTCAGTTTCAGCAGTTCAGGAAAATGACGACGGCGGAAGGAGATGACAACGAAGGAACGATGAACGGGAAATAGGGATTCCGTTCTAACTAACTACATCCTAGACCAAACACAGCTAGCCTTATTACTCATACATTAACAATGTCGAGGAAACCAGACAATTCCTTCAAAGGATTTATTTATTGTCCCATTAGCAGTCTTAAAAGTATCCTTCAAGTTTAATGAGTCCCTATAGAATACAGCCTTATCCACAAGTACACAAATGTTTGAAAAACCTCAATCCAAACCGACTGATTGCATTTATACGAAGCAGAAAATCCTTCAAAGCTTATATACTTATAGTTTTTTTTAGAGAAAAACCTAAAACCACGAAGTTACCATAGACGCTCAAGTATTATATGGTCATAAATGTACTAATTTCATCCTGTCCCATCGTCAAGTAGCAGTCTCGCTAGCCGTCGACTTCTTGCCCAACACCGTCATAGTGCGCAAATGTGGAGGTACTGATATAAAAGTACCAATGTATATGGCGGAAAATGTACAACTTTTTAAAAGGACAAACAGCTACACATATAATAACTGTCTATCAATGCCATGTTCACTTGGAGCATAAAAAGACTTAAACAGAATAGTTATTGAGGAGATGAATTCAGAAAAGTGGAAGTTGTGTGAAAATTGTACAAGCATGACAAAAAAGGACGACAAAACGACCACCAATAATATTTCCAACCTGTCAAAGTCCTGCTTGTCCACACTTCACATACATGTATACTTATACATACACGACTTACACCATGTCAAAACCTTGCTAGTTCAGATCCTGATGTAGTTATTATTGAAGTTGAAACTTTTGGAGCGCGTTGGAGTCTGAGAATCTATACACTACTAAAGAGAGGTGGTGGTGATACTTTTTTGAAAATCAGAGTAGTAAGACATTGGTATACATTCACCAAGATCAGAGATTTACTCCAAAAACTTGAAAACCACATGTCATGTGTTTGTTGTAACTAGATCTGAAATATGTTTTCAGGCATATAGCAGCAGCAGTCAATCTTCTAAACACCTCATTCATGTAGCAGTACATAGTTTTAGAATTTACACAGATAGATAGGAATCAACTGTAATACATCAGGCTTGTCATGCGGATAGAGATGGAGTTGTAGTACATTAACTATGTACTGATTCACTTGAATATATCATACCGAAAAATACATACTGAGTTGTAAAGTAACAAGTGGAACGAAGGACTGCAAGTATACACTGCAACATGGCAAAAAGAGCAGTTAAAGGTACCTTAAAGCGCTGGCAATACTTTGTGTAGTTAGTGAAGTGATGCACTCAATGATCATCATAGATGTTTATTATTTGTGACTGAATATATACACCACTGCTGCGTACATAAGAAGATAAACTTCAACAGAGAGAGAGAGAGATAGAGTTAGAAAACTCTAAGCAATTTGTGAACGCAACTTGAACGTACACCCGTAACAAATACTAAATACGCAGACCAGAATAAAAGAGGCTTTAAAACAAGGCGCAAGATTCCTCGTAGTAAAATCAACCATATTACCATAGACACGAGAAAAGTGCATTAAGATCCTTTGTCCTCGTCAGTCACTCGTCAGTCAGTCATCCTCAATAGTCAGGGCACTTACAACAGTGCATGCACATCTATACCATAAAGGTGTTTACGTACCTAAATTACCATGGTTCGTAACTTGTTCAATACATTCAAAAGTTCTGTGTAAGTATAGTATATAAGTAGAAAGCAAAGAAATGGAGGATCTTATATAAATACAGATACAACAACAGACACAAATGTCAACAAGCGTCAAGCCATCACATAACCGAAAGGAAGACATCATACATAAAATAAAGTACATATGCGTTTTCAATTATAGTCCTTATATTTACTTTGTCTTGCCCAGGCAATCCTCTGATGAGAAAATTCTATTTGATAGAAACCTTACACATTAGTGAAGTAAGCACAGGGAGAGAATGAAAAGAAATAAAATGAGGTTTCTCTATTATTCTTCCCTCGAGCCTATGTGCTAGCACAGTGTGAGCTTTAAAGGTTTTTATGAGCAAAACATGTTTTAAAAAAAAGTAAGTATAAATAATAATAGACCAGGATGATGATCAAGTTCGTATAGTGCCTGTGCAGTAGAAGAGTGCTGTAGTATTAGTAATGTAGTAAATACATTGAAGAGGAGGGACCTTAGTTCAGTTTCTTTGACTCACCTACCCATTCGAATTTAACTAAATCAAATCGCTTACCATCAGGGGAATATAGTCACTCTCCCGTATAAAAATACACAGACTTCAAATCAAACAAAGTAGTGGCAAGAGCGAAATAATTAACTACGTGCGTCCTTTTTTGAAACAAAACTATACATAGAAGCGGCCATCAACACACATTAACAATGTCTTTCCACGAAACTTACGTGTAAATACCCTGAGAATTCCACAATAGACTTGGTTCAAATAATGTTGGTTTTTCACGTCTGTTTAAAAATAATGACGCCAACTCGTCTCTCCCTTAATAATAATTAGCAATACTTTTGTCATACACTTCATTTATGGTAATGTACTGGCGCGTTAACTGCAGAATTAAACCCGCTCTTATACACACACTCCTCTCAATAAAATTGTAATTACTCACAAGTAAAATAGAGAACATGTATCCTCCCACAAGTTAAGTATACTTACATATACCTGTCCAATATCCATAATTTGCATTTTATTTGCAAAACCAAGTGTCATGTATACTTACACTTACTTAAGTAAGTGCCTACATGGAAAAGAAAAAGTCCATATAACGTAACTTGTGTTCATATGTTAGTACACATGTATACAAGCGAGACATTCACTTGTCTTAAAATTAATGATGTTTCGTCATGGCTATAGCGTTTCCTTCTCCAACCAAAGGACTAGAGAGATGCCTTTAGCTAAACAAATCACACCATATTTAATCCAATGTCCCAGGTACATACCTTTTTGAGCAACACACGAGAATAACGAGAGGAACGAAACTGCAACATTCGCTCATTTAGTAAAGGAGCCCAGTAGAGTAGTCATCATACAATATCTATTTCGCATTTGAAATAAAAGTGCCAACCAACACACCATACACTACCATGACTTGAAATTTTCGCATGAAACAATGCACACAAAATGTGAACCCCACCCCATTTAGGTCATGTGAAGAACGAAGAACAGCACGGCCAACTAAATGAGGAACTAAATACTATGAAAATATACGCAATAGAGCCTCATCATTCACTTTACACACAAAAAATCTCATTTTTCTACCAATCGAACTAATTGTGCAGAGTGTTCTGCTTTTCAGAACCCATATACACACTACTACTAAAGGCTACACGTGTGACGGGACACCCCTGTAAGTGACAAAAGTCACAGCAACAAAACTAAATAATAACATGAGAACATTGAGGTGAACGTAAAAGAGACCATTCAAAACAAAGGCAGGCTGTTGTTGTAAAATAATCATAATATGCAAGTAAATTAGTATCTACATACTGTTCAAGCTACCATTTTAATTCACATTTATGTCCAATCTCACCTTGCCATTTAACCTATACACGTTTCTGTATACACTTACACTATTAAATACTACCAGTCACCATAAAAAAGTAACTAGGAAGTAAAACTGTGCTCAAATAATATAAAAGTCAAAATATAAACTATCAATTTGTGGGGAGACATTTGTTGCTTTTTAAATCGGACAAGTGCAGGTTCCTTTCTTTCACATTTGAATTACTATCAGGATATTATTTCCACGTTCAACATGGTAAAATAAAGCGATAACTAAATTCTTTTATTCTTTCTATGGACTATCTGATAGAAACTATTAAAAACGATTTGTATATAATGACTAATTCATGACTTTTCACTCTAGTGTGCACTCTACGCATAGTTTGATACTTCAAATAAATTTTTTAATAGAAGTGGTCATATAATAGATTCCCTTTCTCTTAACACTTTTGGTGACTGTTATCAGGGAATATAAAAAGTTTTTAAAATAGTACCGCACACCTCTCTCCCACTTAAAAAACAAAGATAGTAGACATATTAAAAATATATAAAAATAGCCCCCTCTTAAAATTATAATAAACGCTTGAACAAAGTAATAACATCTATTATTTCGTCAAATCATGTTCAATACATTGTCCACAACAGAGAGCCTGACTAAATATTCTAAAAGTATACCCATATGTACAAACAAGTATATTGTACGCCATGTAACTACATTGCATATACAGAAATATGACAAGCACCTTTTACAGAGTAAACTGAGTTTACTGAGTTATATGTCTATACACAAAAACAACAACAACAACCAAAGTTCGTGAGATTATTATTATTACGGCGCTATCGTAATTTTCCTTGTTCTCTCACACAGATGCAATAGCACCACAATGCACATTCATGAGCTTTCTATTTGAGTCACACTGCCTCTTAAAATTTATTTTCCTCCGTATCACCTTAACCAGCTTCCTTTAGCAATGCGGCATTCAAATATACTATAACATAATAATGACTAGACTCGCGAACCACAGAGTTTATAATATCTTGACTTCCTTGCTTTCATGTTCTCGTTGCATGTGTG
This sequence comes from Lipothrix lubbocki, assembly GCA_034696945.1. Taxonomy (NCBI): domain Eukaryota; kingdom Metazoa; phylum Arthropoda; class Collembola; order Symphypleona; family Sminthuridae; genus Lipothrix; species Lipothrix lubbocki. The sequence continues at coordinate 17,540 of JAQGAK010002007.1, forward strand.
TATATGTAAGTACGTAAAATACACACATACTTATGTACAAGTCACATAATCAATTTAATGTCTACTACAGCAAGCTGCAGAGCTTCAAAAAGAGGACCTGCAGCATTAAAAATACATATACACCTTTTAGGATTTTAAAAAACAAAGAGTCAATAAGGCGGCGGCCGGCACAAGTTGTACATAGTTCCCAAACTTAGGAAAACATCGATCAAATCCCCATTTTTCACCAGATCAACATTAACAAAACTTTTACTACAAGGCAAAATTTTAGACGGAGGAACTCCAGAGTCAACCCGACTTGGGAGAATAAGATAAGACAACTCCCAGAACTTTTACGCTTTACTTCCTCTCTCTCTCTCTCTCTCTTTCTTTCTTTCTGTCTCTTTCCTCTAGGTAAAGCCGTTTCGTTTCTATAGACATTATTATTTATAAAGTAATTTGAACGAGAAAATCCAGAATTTTTTTCCTTTTAACCCATGCATGCAGGCAGTCAGTCAGCAGACAGGCTGAACAGACGGGAGTCTCTATTCACTCTTGTTGTGATAATCGCTTTGCAAGGCAACGCAAGAAAGACACATTTATGTATATACAACATGTATACAGACTTGTTTTCCGACTCAATTTTTCCTTCCTCTCCTTCTATCTATCTTCCAAAAATACAGAAATAACTTTTTTCTAAAAGTTTAAGTATCTATACATATAATTCTCCTGCACAAGGGGCTTTGTTTCCAAAAAGCCAAGAAGTGCCCTATTATAAATGCCACCACAACACACAGTGAAGCGATGAAGATGGACTCGGTGCTTTATGTATGTATGTACGATGCAACGTTTTGACACAATACACTTGTACATACTTACTTGTCCACATAATATTCGCTCTTCTTAAGGACCTCCGAAGAACAGGGAAAATACTACTGGTGTACATGGCTTCATCAGTCAAGAAATTATTTATTTATTTTTAAAGAGAATTACTAATCACAGAGGCTCTGTTCCCGCGCGTCCCACTTACTTCACCACTATTAACAGATTTGCCTTTCCACTACTAAACTCGAAAGACTTCAAAATAAACATTTACTTTGGGGTTATTCTAAAGTAAATTCTAAGATGAGTGTCCGCCGGAACAGATCTAGGTATACTAACTTGAAGCTCACGCAGTATTTGAAGAGCAAAATAGCAATATTTCAAAAAATGTAATCTCTGCCAGAGTCCCTCTTAAAAGGAACTGTATCACCATCATCACATCTTGAAAACATTAACTTTTGACAGTAGTTATGAAAAAGCCAAGCTTCTGAAATCCCAAATGCTTTGCACAAATTATCTGGCTTCAACTACCGTGACTCTTCATCTACGTGTGTAAGTGTAGTAAATGACTAAGTTCAACAGGAGTTGAAAATCTTGTGAAAAAACATACACATTCCGTGGGTTTTAAAATGACATTTTCCAAATTATTTCATACCATGAAACGTGTATGATAATATGCCAAAAGGAATCAAAGTATGAAACCATCCATTTCCTAATCTCAAGTTACCATGTAATATCGATGGAACTAGAGTGACTGTTGGAGCATTATATACGACAAAACATAGGAAGAACATTGAAGTTTGAAGCAAAACTGTGAAAAGCGTTTGCATTCAAGTATGCAATGGGTATGTATTATGTAGATATCATACCGACGTAATTGTCATTACTTATACCAGTAGTAGTACAAAAATATACAGTTCAACTCTGACAAATATTTTTAAAAGTCTAGCATTTGGAGCGAAAAAGATGAATAATGACCCAAGACAACCACAAAAGCCGGTCGTCATTCTTACGATATTGTACATGTATTTCAATAGCAAATCCTGTAGTAAAGGCATAAGGAGAGAAGGAGTGTGGTTTATATAGAAATTGAGTATACATTTATACCTACACGCTACACCCGAGAATGGAAAAATGACCTAAAATGAATAAAATCAGCCCAGCCCATTCTATAAGTCTTCTTCTATGTAAAGATATACATTCACCATTTGGCACCATCATGAACTCTTTGGCTACATATTTACAGTCATAATCATAATTCTCCCTCTCTCTCTCTCTCCTTCTTGAAATGCTCATACATGGTATCATCATCCGAATTAAATTCACGGTTCACATTTCCCCCAAAATTGCACTCTAACTCCAACTAATAAATGAAAAGTACAACGTGATACATATTTGTCGATATAATGCGCATAGACGAAGGTACACTAAATCCACAAACTGTACACTGCATGGGTTGAAATGCAGGAAAGGCGAGAAGAAACACGCCTGTAGTAGTTCTTCCATCTTGGCAAATGTCTATGCCTTCTTCCTTCAAGGCATAAAAAGTAATTCAAGTGTCAATGATTAGTCTCTCTCACTTGTAAAGTAAGTCCAAGGAAAGGAGATATAGAGACTAGTTGAACACGTTTCACGCCTGTGTAAAACCTCGGACTTAAATAAGATCAAGCGTTTGGGAAGAGAGGACCAAAGACTTAACTCGTTGCACTCAGTTTAATTTTGTTGTCTAAAAACTGTTCCCAGGTATTAGACCCTTTTATCTTTCACCCATGTCAGCCCAAACGATCTTCTTCTTCTTACATTGTTCTACTTGGATTGAATACTATTTCAGGGTAGAGTCAGCTCGCTCACACTATATAACTTTTAATAACCTTTTAACTTCCTTACAAGCTATATCCCCACACTTGTATTGTTGTAACTATTTATTACTTATACACGAAAATATCTAGCATCAATAGGGACGGTTCTCATTTACTGCCACTGTCAACTGTACATTTCAATGTGCAGCTATAATCTTGACTCTCTCATCTTCTCACAAGGCTGAGATGATGCACAATTCAATTACCTCCGAAAGTCTCCGAAAGTACATTAAAAACTTTTAGCCATTTAAACACAAACCCATACTTTCCAGCCTTGCAATAAACTACTTTCATAACTCAATGTATATGGTGATGCAATTTTCACCAGCTCGTGTGAATCTACCTTACATTCAAACATAGACAACTATCAAAGGTATAATAATATATGTCAGTGAAATATATCACTTACCCAGTCCAACACTATAAAGAAAACTCCAATCAGAGACAGACAGGCCATAGAAGAACGCATGACAAGTTGCAAAATCCAGAGATTTAAAGAGCAAAAATAAATAAGACAATAAAACTGACACGAGGCAACAAAGCTACTTTCCTGAATGCAAAACTCAAGTCAACTTTTGAGACCCAGGTTTATGAAAAACACTTAAAATGGAAAACGAAGACGGCTTTTATGTTTCCCTTCAAATCCAATAAAATAAAACTCTGTGATAGCTCTGCCCTCTACGTCATCAAAAGCAGATATGTTGTTTAGAATCTAGTCAAAACGAGAGTTTCGAGTTCATCAAAACATTATTTGTTCCTCTGCTGTAGCTAAAATCTTGATTTTTTTAGCTTCAATGACGTTTATTATTGTTATTATAGACTAATTTTTATACCGGAGAGAGAATGCATCTAATCTACACATACCAATGTGAAAAAGAGAAGGCAAGATTATCGAAGTTTGAACATTTGGTATGGGGTCAGCCTATCACATGTTGCATGTATTACAATGATTTCATGGTAGCTCTTACACGGCACACTAAATTCGAATGGATGACGGACTGAGATGGTAAAAAGTAGAATGGCTAATTTGTACATTTTAGTTCACAAGTAGAGTAACATGGACGAGGACATGTATTAATTTTAATGGTAGATTATACCTGCCTACGACAAAATAAATAACGATGATGATGACATGATGAATGTTGGCAATGGCCAAAGCAATCAAATTGACTCGCATCGTTGTTTAGCAATTGAACTCTCTGCCTATCCTATCAAGCTTGTAATGCAAGTTGATTAACTGACTCTGCAAGAGAACCAAAGAGACAAACTACAAAGCCCCATCAGATACACTATACAAGAAAGAATACATACGAAGTTGCCAACATTCGTGTCCTTACTTACACAAAACGAGAACCAAACCAAGAGTTTAAAACGCAGCAAGTTCAATAGGTTGGGGTACATTAAACTCTTATAATTTTCCTCCAAGCTTTACTCTCTGGCTTTGCTTCTCTGTTCGTTCTCCTTCTCTCTCATTCCGTTGAATACATGTATATGTTTAAAAACGTTTCGTTCCTATCCATTCCATCTCTCGATTACTGTATATTTATAGGGGATTTCAGATCACTCGAGTAGATGAACCATCTGTGTAAACGAAAATCTTCCTCTCTAATATGCACACTCACACTCACTCACTCGCACACACAAACACATAAACATAGCAGGCACACTCTTCTGACTTCAAAAAATTAAGACCATTTCTAACTCAACAAAATTACATAGAAAATACAGAGACATAATGTATACACCTAAATAAATCTCTTCAAGCTTAGTTTATGCGTAAAACCCATAGGTTAACTTTTTCAATTTCATAGTCAGTCACATTCACTCGATACATGCGTAACAGTTTGAGTATTTTTTCGTCAAACCTTGGGTTTGCATTAGTAACTGTTGTGAACACATCTTGCATTCGTCGAAGGATATTTTCAAGCTACCAACCAAACCAAACCAACCAACGTCAACCTCTACCATACTTACTTATTTACTCTGTATGTAGTCTTTTCGACTGGAAAATTATTTTTAGAATTCCTTCTCACTCTCTTCTTATCGAAGATTTCAAACTTGCAAGTCTGCTTCTTCATTTTCTTGTAAAAGAAACGTCTTCTATTTACCAACACTAAATAGAAGGGGTCCCGATGGGCAAGTTACTCTCTAAAGTACTAATATTATAAGGAATTAGCTCAAGTGAATCAGCACAAAATCTTCAAGCTTTTTCAACCTAGATGTGAGACTTAACAAAGCAAGGAACCAATGAGAGTCTTATGAGTTCATGTGCACACCCTTAGTGCTATTTGGACACCGAAAAGATGAAATCCCCGAATTGAGGTCTAAACATGTGGAAATACATCATCAAAACAAACCGTATTTCTCTTCATATTATGTTTCATAAGCTTCTCCAACCTTACAGAACAGATTATGATGGTTGAATACCAGAATAAATATCAAATGACACAAAGAACTGAGCCCAGTACAGCTGGATTATACAACAAAACCCAGGACGAAAGACCAACTATGGTGGATGAACACACACATGTACAAGGAAGAACCACACATCATTTCGTATGTCTGTAGCCGAGTCAGTTTTCCCTAATAATATACTGTTATAAAAACCGAGCTTACCAATAACACTATATCAGGGTACCGATAATGCTGATGCTGAGCTCAGAGAACAAAGACAATTCTGTTTAAGGATAGCTCATGTAAGGACATGCTCCTTTAAACGATAAGTTCCTTTTACAGACTCCTTGTTTATAACAGGGCATATGTGTGATAATAAGCTGTTCAGTTATTGCACTATATAAATATGAGATAGAAATATGAGATGTTAAATCTATAACTATAAGTATATATATAGTCAGATGATGTACAAAACCATGAGTCCTTAAGGTTATAGGGTCCTTTCACACATGTTAATGGAAGAGGAAACAAGTTCACCCTGAATGCTCGACCCTCTTTATATATTTGTGTGTACACATTCAGGCTAAGGAACTATTTTCTAAGGATCGAAAAAGAAGATCAGGTAGCTGTGCAGGCAGTGGAAGAAGGCTATGCTATAAACAAAGTCAAGTAAAGGAACCCTGAAAGGGCTCGTATACGAGAGTTAAAAGTAGAAAAGGTCAGGTGCTTGCTCATGTTTTTCACCTCAGCTGTTCCTTCCCACTCACAATCAGCAGTCGTCCGTAGTACAGAAAGAGCCAGTAACAACATGGAGACAACAAAGTCGTTAGTTACTAGGCAAAATAAAAACAGAAGGTAAAGGGGTATTTAGGACGTACCGGTGAACACAAGGGCAAGCAGAAATCCGCCCATGGAATAAGTGGCGAGAGAGAGAGAGAGAGAGAGAGAGAGAGAGGAAGACACAACGTGAGAGGATAAGATAGTGATAAAAAAACAAAATCTTAATTGTCAAAAAGAAAGAGTTGTAACGAGTGTATATATCAAATATAACTACTATAATTATATACGCGAGAGAGAGAAGGGCCTCCAGCAAATTCATCCATCCACATCAAACATGGCATAAAAGGAAAAGATACAGACAATGTCGAATACCAAAACCTCTGCACAGTGCTTGGATTGCATGCATGCACGACTCCTTCCAACAGCTTTGCTTTTTATACACAAGACACAACAACAATGGCAAGGCATAGTGTGGATACTATACAGCACACATCAACGAAAACCTATGCCAGGGCATGAAAACTTGAAAGAAATGTTCATGACTAAGCCTGTCAAAATGCGAAAAACGCGAATTATCAAAAAGTACTCGTTAGCATATTGACAGCTGGGTAAAACCAAATCCTGAAGGTGTGTAAATCATGAAAATCGAAAAAAAAATTGCGAATTTCGCGAAAATTGCGAAAAAATGCGATTTTTGATTTTAAACGCGAAAAAATGCGAAAAATCAATT
>JAQGAK010002008.1:0-24082 GCA_034696945.1 Lipothrix lubbocki
AAAGCGAAAAGTGCGAAAATTGAAAGTTTAAAATGCGAAAATTGATGTTCAAAAAATGCGAAAAGCTGGCATCCTTACTTATTACATATATAGCGTTCCAAAGACTAAACGCACGAGTTACTTTTACTCCCGAAAAGAAGAGGAGCTACAAGTAATAACAATTTTTGTAATCTTACTTCTCTACTTTTGATGAAGAAAAACTATCCAAGTGCACCGTAAAAAAATGTTCACTTATCATTATTAAAGAGTTACATGGTTGTAGTAAAAACACGTGTAACGCATACCTACGCACCTTCCACTTGTTTACTAACAGCTATCAAACACGTACACTTTCAACAGAGGAATCAGCATTTAATATACTCAAAAGTAGTAAGTATATAAGACTGGTCCTTTGGTCCATATACCTACTTCAATTATTTAAAATGCACAACCTGTGCAATGCATCCTCCACTGGTTGCATACCTGATAAAACTGCATCTCCGCACCCTACAGAAAAAGGGTACATATGTAGTAAGAAAGAGAACAGAAGAGTTCGACTGGGGTGAAGGCTCATATAAATGGCACTATATAGCAAACAACAGCAACTTCATACGAAAGTAAAAAAAATATTATATACTGGTATACTATAACAACAATGTCCAGTTTTTCCCAGCAGAACCAGCCCAGTATTAAGGAATCTTGATTCCACTGCTAATACAGTCTTACGTCTTACTAGTGTATGTGTATACGTACACAATTCGACATCCTCACTCTTTCTACTCCAGACAATTTAACATTAACATGTTGCTCTCGAATGCTAATAAATTACAGAATAAAATCTGACGCAACAAACTTTCCTCCAGCTTAATATGCATTTATGTACCTCCATATCGTACGCGCTATTACAATGAATAACTTCAATAAAATCCCCTTACCCAAAGAAGTACGTACTTACTTAGAGGAAACCTACCTATAATAAAATTTCTTGCTCATCTATAAAATTTTACTAACCATTCTATGTACTTATACATAAGTACACCAACTTGGTCAAAACATGATAAACTATCCTTACATTCCTCTGCATCTGAATTAAAATGTCCCGACCCATCCTCATCAAAACCCATTCACAGCATATGGAGCGGAGAGATATAGCAGAGGGCTCTTACAAGGAGCAATAAACATGATTAAAGACAATATTATATGATCATCTCCATAATCGTTCCACACTATTTACTTTAATACAATCACGTGCTACATCGCATTCCGTAATTCCGTATATGTACATCCATATCGCATATAACTACAGCAGTTTTCGCCAGAGGTAGATTGCTTTCTACCTCTGGCGAAACTTATGCAACAGTAAATTCTGAACAAATAAAATCCAATTCCATCCCTTTGTACATACTTTAAATCGTATACCCCACTCAATAACCGGAATTAGCCATAATCCCACAATGTAATTTATTTTTGATTAGTACAACAAGATGTTGAGTGTAAACATGTATGTATACACATTTAAACTACAATGAGGATGAACACTGAGAGCAAATTAATTATCATACCACTCAGTCAGGTAAAGAAGAAAAAATACAACTTGTATCTAGTGATTAAACTGAAACCCCGTCGCAAATTATGTTCCATGCAGTTCCATGAAACTTACATTTTTAGGTGCAAACTCGTGGTTAGTTTAAATACATCCTATGGAAATATAAAATTAATGTAAACCAAACCTCAGCAATACCAAAAAACAAAATATTGTGGGCCATCTACATCACCATGTCAAGTCAGTTTGAAATTTATTTAACATCTGTGTAAATTCTTAATTCTTAAATTTTGTGTAAAGCCATGTATCCATGATATGATTTGGAAGAAAGTGCCTGTACCTAATACTTATGTATTACAATTTGAAAACCAACTTGAAGAAAATTACTAATAAAAAGGCCTTACGTAAAACGCCAACTGTATACACTCGAGATTATCTTCATCAAAAAGCAATAAATATGACAGTACCGAATGCATTTCCCCTAAAATGCCAAAGCAGCATTACCATATGAATATATTTCATAATGAAGTCAAAAAATTACTAGGCGAGAATATTATGCCAACATAATTACCAATCAAGGACTCATAATTCTTTACAAAAGAAAACATTATTCACTATTGTTTTTCCATAAAGATGAAAATGTCAAGATATAAGCACTAAATTTTTTAAATCACCTCGTAATCGTTGAATGCTTACAACATACATTATATCTCATTTGTTAATACATACATTAAATCTTGGTTGAAGAAACTCACCTTTGGATCAAAGCTGAAAGACTGCTCCAGTCGAAGCGGGCAACTGAGCCCACATTTGCAAGTCCCATCGGAGCAAATGTAGTTCTTCAATTCATCCCATGTCCTCAATTTCGTTCCACTCGGGCTACAAGGGGAACAACAAAATTATTTTAAAATAAGTTTCTCACAGTCGACAAATATCAATATAATTTGTACCACTTTGACAATATAAACATACGGACATTTTTCGACGGGAATATTGCTTTATACGTATTCCATCAACCTATTAACTATATAGTGTCTCTAGAGCGTTTTCCGACAACCCTTTTCCTGATTATAAAGCAATTCCCTTTTCAAAAATGACTCAAATCAACATCATCATTACGAATCCGACGGAAATCGCTCTATTCCATGGTACATGGTTTCATATACATAGTAAAGCATACGCATATAAGCATGCATAGTACTTACTTATACTTACACACTATCAAAAACTGTGTAGTACAAGCACTGTACAAGAAGATAATTATATATCTCTGCCCTTTCCTTTCCAGTAAATAACTACATTTCTCCGTTATAAGTAAAGTATACACATTAAAAAGCACACAGATAGATGAAAGGAACATAAACGTAGTGGAAATGCATACGCATTCTCATTCAAACACTTATATTACACATCGCTGGCACTGCTACAACTTAAACTCACACATTCAACCCTTCATTTTCAGCACGCTTCATTATCGCACCGGCGTTTTTTCTACTCCTCGAGAAAACATGAAGCACCAACCATTATTTTTACCTTACCCACTCACTCTTCCACCAACCCTAATCTCACACATGTATCTATCTACTTCTTTCATTCAATCAAAGAGTCTCTCACAAAATATAAATATGTATACTGTACCAACACCAAATAAATACAAGTACTAATAGTGATGGGACAGATCCCAGCCAGTTAGGAAGAGAAATAATAAAAGAATTTCCTGATATGTTACTAAATCTCTACAACGGTTCTCATACCTCAGTGTACAACGACGGTAATAAATACGCCTAAAAGTATGCATCTTCATTCCTTCCAAGTGCTATGCAATTCAAGAAGCATGAAGTACGCGACGTTCAGAACATGCTTTAAACTATCCGTATAGGTATTCGAACAAAAAACAATGAGCGCTATACTCATTATTATCCCGATATTTCCTTTCACGCTGAGCTCGTCTCACCTTATGCTGATTTTTATCTCCTAAGCACCTTAGTAACCCTTACGCAATGAGAATATTTTCGTTTTCGTACAAAAAAAATGAAAATTACATGCAAATCAGTTAGTAACAATATTGACGGAGATGTTTTAAAGCCGGCGATCAATTGATTGTATGTAATGTGATCAATACTTGAAGTACGTATTATTATTTTAAAAAAGTATCGACTACAGTACATCATTAGTTTGGGTCGGGCTGTAAAAATCAGAGTTATTAGTACCTCGTTATTATCAGTCAATAAGTAACTATACTCGTCTGACTGATCAAAAGAATATTTCCTCAAATTTAAATATATTAGTTAAGCTCCGGCACCAAGGAAAGGTAATAGGATGATCATTTTTTAAAAAGAAACCCCAAAGGTCAGCATAATTGCCATAATTTATTACCACCTCCTACGTCTCAATTTACGCTTAAAATGTACCCCACCTTAAACACCAGTCGTAATATTAAGAAAAGCGGAATCGTTCACACAGTTATATCGCCCTCTTCATAAACTTTACTGCGCTTAATAAAAGCTAACCCGCAATAAGTAGTGGCAAGTTTCAATTTGTTCCAACAACGAACTTAAATCATTACTAAACTACAAGTTTTAAGACCAACCGCTTGATTACAACAAGTATAATTTAGCAGGAAAAAATTCTTGTAAGAGAAAATTATCATGCAAAGTACCCCCTGAGCACCAGAGACTGAAAGGAGAATTGTGTGAAGAAAAGAAACTGCAAAGTACACTTGAACACTTTGCTCAAACAAAACATACTAATTTTTAAAGTTGTTATGTTGTTGTAAGTATACTTATACCTATGTACATTCTCGTGGAAAATTTAATTATCTCATAACTGTTCGACATTTGACTTAACGAAAAACAACGGACTTAAACGGAATTGTTATATGCTTACGGCCATAAAAGGAATCATTATGATTGCATAAAAACATGTGCCAAATGCCTTTTGTTATTCCCTCTTGAAATCCTCCTTGAATATAATACTTACTTATACTCCCCAAGTAAAATGATTATAACACCAGGGTTTCCTCGGTATATGTACCCTATGCTTATGCTACAATAAAATGAAAAACCTACAGATACATAGTAATGAGACTTCGGCTTGTTTGACTGAAATGACCACCCACCACCAATGAATTTTTTCCCTCCTCTCGAACCAGCTTCAACAACGTTCTTCGGAGCATTTCAAAACTCCTTCTCTTCCTAGTTTAACTAATGCTAAGGATTATATAGCTACTTTTCATTACCTATAAGTACAATACACACCGGTACAAGCACCTACACCATCAAGTATTTATCCTAAGGATTGACTCCAGGCTACAGTTTTGGTCTCTCATCCTCGCACCATAGCATATTTAACAATGTAAATTATAGAAACAAATAAATGCAATCATGCTTGAAATCTCTCCAAGTACTCACACATAAAACATTCCTATGCCTGATTCCTTTTTGGTGTTGTACTTGCATTCCAATGGGTTTATATTTGTTGTGTCCAGATATAAACAACATGATTCAAACTCTCAATAAGGCCCATTACATAGCAAATATATGAACAAACTATTAAAGACATGAAACAAAACAAATGACTGAATGTAATAAATCGGACGAAAGAAATACTAACAATTCATTTATTAGTAAGCAATTAATCCCAACGACTATTAAGCAGACATATAATGCTTCTTCTATACATCTACACACAAGGAATAAAACACCTTACTCGCAAAGTTGTTATTACCATTGATTACTAATGTCCATACCATGAATACCATTGAGTTGACAAATGTAATAAAACACAAGTTGCATTTAATTCCCTTTAATGTTAATACGTAATCTGTATTTCTATACCATCCTGTCTCTGCTTAAGCTTACAAACCTACCATTGTTTTACCGGAGGAGCTATACGAGTGAGTCAGTCAGGTTACTTTTACTTCTCCGTAACATATATAGCTGAATGCAATAGGAATATAAAGATGGGCCAGTTCATCCAACATGAAAAAAAACACTTTTATTTTTTGCTTACATACCATCAGACAAGTTATCCATTGTGTGGCCAATAGTAAGTACATACCTGTACAACTGTATTTGTACTCGTACTACCATATTCAAGAGATGTTATAAATATAATACTACTTGTGTCCAGGTATGTTTGTAGCGTATTCTAGGAATTATTACAGTCCGACAGAACAAAACCGTACATTTATCGATGAATCTGAACATCTTCTCACACACAGAACATCAACCAACCAACAAGTCGAAGCTCATTCAAACTGATGTGTATAAGTACATGTCTAGCTCTATTACAATACTGGATTCGTATATACGCAAAAGAATATAAGTATACTTTGGCGTATATAACATTTGTCGACAATAAGATTCAACTCTCGTGAAAATTTGAGTCTGCTATAATCCTACTGGATCCGGTATTACTACCTGAAATAAAAGTTTCTATGTATGAACAGACGAGATTTATACGTGTCCATGTACCAGGCCATAAAAATGCTTCCACAAATAAGTATAACTATTAGTGTACAAAGTTGTTCACGTTGTAGTCAAGCAAGACCATGCCTACGTTTGAGTTCTGATCTGAGTAAGGAGAAAAAACAATCGCCAAATAAACACGGAGAACAACACGTGTAAACTCCATTTTCATGAACGTTTCTTCTATGCAATACAAAACCGAGAATACGAAAAAGAACACTGAACAACGATCATCCCACAGATTTCATGGGAGTTACAGAGGCCGGACAGATAAGATGGAAAAATTCAAACACAAATTTTACAACTCCTTACCATGCATTCCATATACAACCATGCATATATACAAATGTATCTTTTCATTCATGTTAACATCAAATCAAGACAAGTTCGGTCAGTTTCTTAAATGAAATTGAACAGTGAAATTAATCGAACATTAACATACATATTTGAAACTGTCAAAATGCCTGCCCATAGTTCTCAAGTTATAGTAAATTCATGAACAGGCAGCCGATGAACCCTGAAAACATGGACCAGCAAATTATTCCTGTTTGACTTTTCCTTCACAACAGCTTAGGCAAACTTCTTTATAATTGTGATTGCTTTAATCAAATACTGCACGTCAAAAGTTTTTAGGCTAACGTTTCTCCAATAGATACATATACCAACTATATGACAAGGATATAATGCAGCCACACAATAAATGCGCAAAAATTGAACACACATGCAAGCACACACCACTTATGTACATGTATGGTAAAATACCAATCCAGCAACTTTACATATAAAGAGAAGACTTGCTAGGAATATAAAACAGAGGAAGGATTCCTTAAACCGAAATCAGGATGGCTACCAGTTTAAATGTTAGTTTTTCCATTCATTAAATATATTGAAGAAAATGAATTATGGACGGAATCAACGCCGTAAAATCAAAACTTGTTTGAGATTCTTTTCGAAACTGGAAATGACAAGATTGTAAATCTAGAAGCTTATTAACTATTTCTCGGCAACTTCGCAGAGATATTTTGTTGGTCCAAACAAGGATGTAATGGAGTAATCCAATGTTCACACAAGTTAAAGACAAAGTAAACGATACACGATACTACTGTAAAGAAAAAAATAATTACAATACTTAGTATTGCTTTGGAAGCGGTGGACATTGTCTATAACATACGGAAATTAGCATAAAAGGTATTTGGTCGCAACAACGCTGTATAACTTGTCAAGAGTTGTCAGTTAACAAGGTTACTAAATCATTCCTTTCTTTGTATTCCCATAGTAATGACAAATAACATGAACAAATAATCAGTCATGAACAATCAACATAAATAATTATAGAGTGCAACAATCAAAGAATGATAGATATATAAGCTGATTTGTTTCGTTTCATAAACAAAGACAATTAGTTACGCTTAGTTGGTCTATTGTATAACAATATAAATACTAATTTATGCTAAATTCATACTCAAGTATCTACACAAGTATGTATGAAATTCTAAAGTAATCACATATATGATAACTACTTTAACAACAGAAGCACTTCATTGGTGAAAAAGAGCATGAAATTCGTAGTGAAATATTTGACTGTTCGTAAGTACCTGCAAACACATGGAGATTAACACTCACACTATATGTTTACAAACCACATTATTTCCATATCAAAAGAGTATATTTTTAAGCGTGTGTTGTATGAAACAGTTTGAAGTCAACCTCGTGTGTATAAAAATACATGCGACGATTCAATATGTTTAAGAACTTAAAGCGCAAGCAGAAGTTGTAGCCTTGTAGTCAGCAGCTGGCTTTAAATTGGATATGTTAATAGCATTCAGTGGCACATTCCCTCCCGATCCCGACGACATTTCCTATATAATAATAATTCGTTCCCGGAACCGGTTCGAAAAAAAATCAAGTTTTTCCTCTAGTTATATATAGTAGTTATGGCTAAGTGCTTAAAACAAGGCATGAGGTCTTTCATGAATAAGAAATGACATGCAATCACAATAGATTATCACTATCTAAATTGTGCAGTACATTTACATGGAGCCGGTTGCAAAATATGAGGGGGGAGGACTCATGTATATCTAAGTGGAGTAGAAAACAGGGTTAACAAAAATCTAGCGTGTCCTGTCCAACTTTCATGACCACCACACTTGCTGTGTCCTGTGTGCTTTTACCGACGCACACACACACAAACAATCATAAATACACCGCTAAAGGATACACAAATTGTCAAGAAATAAAGTGTTGAATCATTAAATATGCTTTTTATCCCATATTGATTCGTCAATATATGCATCTAATAGGACACCCCAAAACCATTCACAAACCTATAATCTATTTACCGAGGCGTATCATTTTATACACATGAAACTAAATATTGTAAACAGCTCGCTCCAGCTAAGCATTCACTTTTGTTATATTTCTCCGTATCGTTATGGGATGTTATCATTGTTATCGCACGTAACAATTTTTCAACATTAGCTCACACACACACACAGGTTCTAAATTTATAACATCAGAGTCAAGATTTTGTAACAGATAGATAGGAAGTAGCGAAGACGGAAGAATAACCATGACGAACTTGACAACAGTACAGTTTGTACTTACATCAACCTGTCAGGGAAACCTACATATTATGTCAGTAAGTCAGAGGTATGTATATCTACTAATCGTTTTACTCTCTTAGAGCTAGAGAATGCTCTTCCCTTTATTATTTTTCTATGTATAGTCACATTCCATATCCAATTTCTGTCAGGATATTAGAAGTCAACCGATTCCGGTAATCCCATTAGTAGTCACAATTTGCTCAAAATAGTCCAAAAGGAAGATAGCTATCGTCATCGTGTCATTCTCCTTTCACTTTAAGAAAATTACTTCCACCGCTGTCCCGAGTGATGATTTTCATTACAAACAATAACGCTGCTCAACTCCTATAATCCATTCAAAACTAATGCCTTTATATTAACAGCGAACAAGGGGCTGGAAAACAATGAACTCCTGTCAATAATCGTTAAACTGGAAGCAAGAAATCATGTTATAGCTAAAAGCCTGAGAAGATAAGGTCCAGTGATAAAACTTGGAATACAAAATAAAATATAACAATTGCAAAAATTGAATACCGACAACAACCGGTTTTACACCAAGTGAAAACGTAAACTTCCATTCAAAACAAAAATCTCATACTGTTTTATCGAGCACTTCCCTTCAACTTTGACACCTAAATAAGAAAATACAACGTCCATTACTGTAGGATTTGATGGAAAAGAGAAACGTCGTTTCAACACATCCCGGTAATATAAGTACGAAACGAAACATAAAATTCATAACCTATACAGTTTTTAATATTTTTTGACACGAACAATACGTGTCTGAAATAAAAAAAGGTAACATAATTTTTACTCATACTTGCCCATATAAATATACTTACAAATACGTAGAAATCTGCACTAAAAGATAATTCATATTCGAAAAAGAAGGGTAGGATAAAAGATAAAAAGGGCTGAATCATGAATCCAGCAAACGTACACTCGTTGAATTGAACAGGTAAAAGCAGAAACAACGTCAATTTCCTGATGCTACACTCATTTTCATATGCATATTTAAGTTAGAGAGGAGAAAAACAACCCGGCAATCTGATGTTATGACGTGTGCATAATATGCATTTAATAATAAATAAAAACTGTAAACGAAGCTCAAGGCAAACCCCCACATTATGTATACATAAGTGGCAGAGAATAAATGAGGCGATTCTAAAATGCACACACAAACGTACATATATGTATGCACATAACAATACTACAACAACAATATTTCCTCTAGCATATAAGTATAGGCACATAGAGTCGTTGGAAAATTCACTCCATGAGTTTTTCGACGGTTGACGGATGATGAAAGTGAGTGAGCTGAAAAGTGCGTGTTGAAAATGCGTTTTCAACATATGTATACAAGAGCCAACTTAGTTACTTTTAGTCTCAACAACTCTCCCAACAAAATAATAAAAAAAACCTGGAAACTTGTCATACATATACTTGTATTTACTTTACTTTCCTCTATCTTTTATTATTAAGTTGCCTTCCGAATTCGAGTCTCTCACTCTCTCTCTCTTTGAATAAAGTATCCATGGAGGAGACGAGTGAACTTCCTACCCCTTCAGCAAAGTCACCGTGTGTGTATACGTATGCCTAATGCCTATACAGTGAAGAAATTCACATATCCGTAATGCAATAGTTCAACTCTGAGTGAGTGAGTAGCGAGTGCGTAAAGTGTAACTGCCCTGGGAAATATTCCAAAACTCAAATGGTTGCTGAAAAGGTAAAATAACATTGTAGCTACATCATCCTCTCTCTCTCTTCTTCCTTTTATATAAATGTTTCTCTTCGCTCTGACAACATCAGTTTTATTATATGCGACGACGAATTCTCAAAACTGCCTAAACTACATGTCGTCGTGGTTACACTTTATGCATAGCAGCAGTAAAAATAGTAAATCAACGGAGATACATAATGGTAATACGCCAAGAAATGCATGCACTGCCCCCCAAATTCAACGCTCATTTGATTACCAACATGGGGAACTCTTCTGAAGGGTTAAGAGGGTCTTTTGATACACTCACGTTCACATTTGTTTTATTCTCGCATGAGAAGTGAGGTGCTGATTCCATATGTTTTTGTATGCGATATTGAGCTCCAGTTTATTACACGGCTATTGAATAATGATACCGACGTATATAAGGATCTTACAGCACCAGTACCAATGAAACCGGGAAAGTCAAGAAATAAAATGAAGTATTAAACGGGAAAATTCACATTATTAAAACTTAAAAGTACTACATATTCTTCTCCAATCTCATCCTCTGGTATATAAAAGCGAAGAATATCAAACACTAAAATCTACTGCGGCAAAAAATATATTCAAATATTATATAGGTAAGTATACTACTTACAACATGTACTTACTAAGCCTTATTGTTCAGAAATTACAAACCAAGAACAGCGGAGTAGCAAACAAGGAATTAAAAACAAGTAAACGAGAAATGTGGAATGACGTTGAAGTAAACTTTCAGCCTAAACTTTCTTGCACTCTTCAAATATCTTGCAGGCATAATACATGCATACATTCAAGTAATAATGCAGGTACAAAATTGTACAACATCAAAGGGAAAACGTTTAATATAAAAAATTGAAACCATGCTGGTGCTCAATTGCCTAGATGTAAGATGTAATGTACCTACAGTGAGTACATGTATCTACAGTGTAAATCACCGGTCACATAGTTTTCATGGTACATATACGTACAGCTAATACATATTCGGAAATTTCCAGTTCTCTAACAACTTCCAAGCATTTTAATAGTCATTGTCCATGATTGTGAGCGAGAGCTACCCTTAAAAAACAACGACACCTTTATACCTTTTAAAGTTAAGTCTGGACAAATGGATGAGCCAAGTAATAAGCTAAAGTCCGAGTCATAAAACAGCTATACACTGAAGCGTTACTGCACAAAATACATATTTAAACATATGTATATAACGTGTGTATACCTAAATGCATATACTTGTTTTAGCATTAAGTCAGGAATAACTTGTTGGAACTGGAAGGAATAGTAATAATTATAAAGTACCCCCTCCGAAAACGGAAAATCAAGATTTCAACAAGCCACTTCGAATGCAAAACCATACCGGGAGGACGACAGTAAAATTGAGAATAATATGAACTCATGGGTGAAAATTAAAGGTGTACAATTACACTAAAATTATTTCGACAGATTTGGACTACATAACGAATATGTTCAAGGTGGAAATAATGGAAAGGTAGCAATTTTCACATGCAGGAAAACCTTTTATACATGTGTGAGTGTGAGGTAATTAATTACGTAAAGCAGGGGGAAACTGGTACGCATGAAGAAAAACTCTTATCATTTTTCCACATCTCCATGCTCGCGATACTTTTTACCCTGACTCAGTGTCTGTTTTGTTTTTACTTACTCAAATTGTAGCTTATAAGTCAAATCATTTTTTTTATTTCGGCACTGCTATAAGTGACCAACTGTACTGACACTTCCAGGAGGGAAGTTCGAGTACTAATGAGATTTCCTTTTCTTGTCTTCACTCCATACAGTAAAAATTAGAGCAGCATTAACTCACTCATCTGTCAATGTAAGTTGATGTATATTAATTTCAAATATTTATACATTTATAGAATTTAGGTAAAGCGTGTGCACATCTGGACATGTTTATGACAACACGATATGTAATGAAGAACATTGTATGTTGTGTGAAACAACTCCGCTTTTAATAACATAAAGAGTGGATTAAGTAAACCAACCGCACACACACACACAATAATTCATGCTTTTTAAAGATAAAAATGGAAGCTACCCACCTGACATAAAAAACGACGAGGTTGTTGCTTTCAAGTTTAACTCCAGTGGAACTAATAATTTCCCTTTTCCACCCAGATGGAATGAGAATGGTATTTCTGAATGAAATCGCCGTTGTGTTAATCACTAAATCTTTATCAGCTTCGCTGAAGGACCGTTTAGAGATTTTTTGAGGCGAGTTGGATATTTTGGTCATTCCATCGACATTTTGCAACCGATTTCGATCCACTTCACTGCTACAAATGTCACTGAGCGCTTTAGAGGCACCACATCCTACGTTGCTTATTCCACTATGACAGCTCTCATTATCATTATCACTGTCATTTGCACCCGTGATAGCTAAGTGACTTAAACTGGTATTTGAATTATCCTCATTACTGGTATTCACCAATAAAGCCAAACTACAACTACCATTACTGACGTCGGCGTCGTCAAGAGCTTCTAAAAGGTTACGACAACCATCGTCATCAATACTGGGAGGATTAGCAGTAGGAGAATTTTTCACATCAATCTCATCAGCAGTGTTCATATCAACATTAGTCCTATCACTTGCAGTGGTAGTACTAATTATTAAGCTGTCGATCTCCTTTTCCGTAACCTCATCCATACTACTAGCGAGTTCACTTTGGAAATCTGGAGTTGCACCGTTGGTATCATCATTACCAGTGTCATTACTATTACTCTGTTGTGTTGTTATCTCTTCCTGCTTGATGACAACCGTAGACGCATCATCATTATCTGTGGATTCACAGAGCTCAAGATTTTCTTGAGTTTCAGGGGACAGAATATCTGAAACAGACTTAATATCTTCCAGAGGCTTAGTTTCTTCCTCCTCTTCTTCTTCTTGTACTGAATTTAAGTCACAGTCTACACTAGCAGCAGATGTTGGACAAGTTCTACCACCCTCACCACAACTATTTTGATTACACTCGCTCTGTTGTAATTCCATTGATGGTGGTTTCTGGCTAACCGGCAAACTGTCCACAGGTACATTTACATTTCGACTGGTGTCCATACTACTATCATTACCAGGATTATTATTACTAATGCTGTTGCAACTAGGGTGATTCTCAATACTATCGAGGAAATTAAAACTACCATCGTCACTATTTGGTGGATTGGAAAATTGAAAAGGAGAGTTCATCATAGAGCAAGAAAGACTCCGGTGTTTGACGGTGGATGGAGTGCCCGCTATAGCCATATTGTTTGACTTTAATCCCTGATGTTCTGGTTTAATCTGATCGACTTCCATTGTTGATTGATGGTGACCCGTAGTATCAAAGGAGCAGCTTTTAAAATTTTGAAAGTGCTGTTGCTGTTCATGATGGTTCTGAAAGTTTTGTTCCGCCTGGCGGGAACTATTCATGCTGTTACTAGTAGCATTATTACTGTTATTGAAAAAGTATCCTGGACTACTTCCGTTGCTATGTTGATGACTTAAGGAATTTAGACTCGGATCTCGAGGAGTTTGCCACGAGGATGCATGCACATTACCGGTTTCACGTTTAATCACATCTCCGAATGGAATGTTTCCCATCGTGTTGAAATTACAACCATACTTAACATTATAGGGTAAGTCACCTGGCTCAGTACTAAATGATTCGATAGAGTTTCTGCGAAAAGGTGCATTTTGGTGTGGATTCTGCTGACAATTACCATAAGGCGTATGACTCTGTTGATGAAGAGTATTACGATTCCCAATCATTCCAAAATATCCTTGGTTTTGTTGCTGCTGACAAGCGAGAGAAGGATTTTGAATTTGACTCGGGTGACTTTGATGAGACTGTTGGTGTTGTGAATGGGTTGAATTTGTACTACCACTCATATTAAATCCATGATACCGAGAATAATCCCCTTCGTTAGGATTCGGAACATTAGAACCAGTATTTAAATTGTTGTGATGATATTCTTGACTTGGCTGTTGTGGCTGGTGGCCGTGATTACTATTGTGGTACGTATTATGTGATGGATAGAAGCCGTAAAAATTCGTATTATTTGGATTTTGCAAATCACCACTACTGCCATTATTATCACAAGCAACCGGGTTATTTTTAACCATACTATTTTGATGATCACAATCAAAATTCGCTGAATGTTGTTGCTGCTGCTGAAAATAACAAGAAGTATCCGTATGATTTTCGTTAGAGTAGAACTGCATACCGGAATTTACCATATTTAAGTTTTGATTTGGTCGATTTGACGTAGAATTTAACTTGTTATTCCCTGCTCCAGGCGTGTAACGCACATCGGGAGTTTCTGAGTAGAACTGATGTGAATGTTGTGGAAAAGAATTAGAATTAGAAGCACCATATGAAGCGGCGGGCATTCCGCCAGGAGCAGCCATCAAATTGTTAACATTTGGAGACGAGCAGCAACTGCTATTTGCAGAATTGGAAGTTAACGGGAGATTTGGAGGTGTTGGTTGTGGCGAATTTTTAACCCAAGATGATGGTGGCATTGGGCTATGAGGATGATTTGGAATATTTAGCCCCCCACTGCAACTTCCTCTGTCATCCAGCTGATTTGGCATGGAACTGCCCGGGTATCCTTGTACATTACTTGTGCCAGGATTTCCATGATGAGTATGATGATGGTTGTGATGGTAGTGATGACGCGGGTTGGCATTCGGATTTGGGTTCATATTGACTACTGACCGGTCATTTTATCTTATACAATTTGTCAAGGGTTTCTTCGGCGGTCGTCTTCTCAATCATTCTCATCATTCCATTAACTCGTGCGTATCGTTCTCTCGACAGCCTTCCTCCGTCCATCTGCTAAAATATTTTAAAACAAAAACTTTATGATACACTTAAAAGAATATTAAACACTCCTAAAGTTTTCACTTATTTACTCCCCAATAGGTTGTATTTCTGTACTCAACAACAAGCAGACGTAAATATCAGAGTTGTTTACATTTCACATTCCATTACTTTCAATTTCATCAGCCACCAAATACGATTTACTTTGTTATCAGTGAGACAAATAACGGGCTGGAATTAGAATCACCCTTCAAGAGGCTTATCCTATACTTATATATCCCGAATGACCTTAACTATCATAGACATGAGACAATGTGACAAATATTCAGTTAAACTTTATCACCACCAATGATTCATGTGTGTAAGCAGTCTCCATCACATGAACAAATAACCCATCATCGGTATAAAGACTGTGTTTCGGAAGTGACAGATAAAATTAAAGATAGCTTTAAACTGTTTGCACTCTGTCAAAACAACCACAGTGTTTACATTTGTCACCAAGTTTAATTTCAGCATCATGAACTCATGAACTTCACCTAGATAATATTATAAAGAACTACCACCTATTCCTGGAAACATTCGACACATGATAATAACTACTACTGTTATAGATTCTCTCCAACTCAAACATAACAAACAAGGTCAGACCAAAGCCAATGCTACAGAAAAGAAACAACAATCAAATTTTTACATAACAATAATTATTAGTTTTCCTCATACAAATGTAAAATCTTCATATATATCCTTCCTCAATCTTCCCTATCCAACAATGTCACGCATAGCTATATTATAAAATAATAGCTTAATAAAACTATAAGTATATAAGTAAGTATATTTTTCGATTAAAAAATTAATTGTCAAAGCAATGTTACCAATATCACTAAATACCATACACTCACTTGCAAAACAAGTTAACTGACCTCGACCATTATTATTTATCTGCGCACAATAAAATTTGATAACACCTACCC
Source organism: Lipothrix lubbocki (assembly GCA_034696945.1). Taxonomy (NCBI): domain Eukaryota; kingdom Metazoa; phylum Arthropoda; class Collembola; order Symphypleona; family Sminthuridae; genus Lipothrix; species Lipothrix lubbocki. Next base: position 16,097 of record JAQGAK010002008.1, read on the forward strand.
TTGAATCAATTTAATCAATGATATTTCATCAATCCTCTCAGGCAACTCAGGTTCACAATGCAAAATTCTAAATAATTTAATTATTTGTTATTATTATTTTAATTTAATACATGTAAAGTATTTTTTCTATATTTTTACAGCATATTTAAAAAAGTTCAATGTTCATCTCATGCTGCGGTAAAGGTGTAACAAAGGCATTGACATGAACAGCATGATTTCAATGACATTCTCCACGTCCTTCTCAAAAATATCATTGACAAACACTGCTCACATGAACAACATCAAGCTCAAAGCCATTATGCATGAATTAAAAAGTTTAACTCGAACAGTAAATAACCAATACTGAAGTTGTATCCATACGCAAATTATAAATATCTTGTGTAATGTAAGCTCCATTACACAAGAATTTAGTTATTTAAAGAATGGCATATAGAATCTCTTGCATAATGCAGATATTATGCAGAAATATTGCACTAATTTTCATAATCAATACAACATACAGACAAGCCAACACATCCAGCAAGGCACGAATTCGGAATAAACAAACAACGCAGAAATAATGAACATATTATAATTATAAAAAAATAAAGCTATAATCAATTCAATTACATGAAATGGATTAAAATTCCCATTTTAGAATTTTGTTCCAGTTCCAAATCTGTAATCCCTAAATCCCTAAAATTTGAAATATTAATTGTATCTACCAAAATATCAACATTTATTTAACAACCATTATTCATTCAAATAAAGAATCAAAATAGCTGTATTGTATGAGTTTATTGATAATAACAATTAATTATTCTCAGTTCTTTCCCCAAAACAAAATATTTCTTGTAATTTTAATACCCACTGACCACTGATTGGAGCTAAATTTATAGTATAAACTACCAAAATTAAAAACACAATCACTCACTTATTACAAAGATGCAGAAGGGTCCTTGTCGTCCGGTGAATATAACGATGAGTTTAATAAAACAACAAGACTATATACATAAGGCTTGAAGGTTAGAAATTTTTAGAAATAATTCCCCCGTAATTTCTACAAATAACACACACGACGACTGCAGGGTTGAAAGAAAATGAAGAAATTGGCGGAAGTCACATACAGAACAAGATGATGACAATAATAATAATATTAACAACAATAATAAAGATCAGAAATTACATGCATATAGGCTGGATCACTTGAGTGTATAGTGTAAATATGGGGAATAAACTGTGTGATTAAATAAACTTAAGGGTTAAATAAACTTAAAAATTACTTTAAAAAAAGGGCTCTCTTCGGAGGACCGGAGAGCTCACTTGATGGATTAACTTGGTGATGATTTGAAAATATCTAATATGAGCACGTGTAAAAGTTGGAGAACCCTCGCAAAGTGCCGTTCAACTGCTGATCATGTTGGGAAATAAGTAGTCGTTGGGTTGAAAGTGCGGGTGTCGAAGGGCCCCTCGTCCTCCAACTAAAGTGATTTCATCCAGGAAATATATATTTCTCTCCCTTTCGGTCCGACCTTCACTTGAGGAATATGGATGGAGAGAGATGGACTGCTGGCTATGGATTCGAGTCTCCACTTTATTCTCTCTCTCTCTCTCTCTCTCTCTCGTTCCTTCGTTTCGTCGTATACCAATGTTATGTGCCGTCAGTATGAAAACCCCATTCTCACTCGCAAAAGCAGACAACAACACCCATCAACAACACTATCTCCATGTCTTTTTCCCCTTTAATATTATATGCATTCCCTGTAGTCCCTATACCTTTAACATTATATAATATCCTATCTCTGCTCTTTAAGAGTCCCTCCATATCCTTTAAAACACACTGCCAATAATATCCCCATCCCTTAACATACCAAGTACATATGGCCTGTAATCCAACTGCCCATTAACTTCCCTCATTTCCCCCATATGCTCAGTGTGCGGGAAGGCTCGGGATACTGTGGATGATGGTGGGACTATGTGATCAGTTAGGTTAGCCGAGATCGGCTGATGTGCCACTGCGAGCTCGTACGTAACTATAACGTTATCGGATATAGGAACGTTATTTGTATATCTATGTCTGCACACAAGTAAATGAAGGACATTGATGGTGAAGAGGCAAATATGACTATCTGCACAGATGCTAAAATGCAAGGAACGCTATGTTTGCTAGGTATTTAAGTATTTATTCGGATGCCAAATTGACTATTAAGTCGGTTTAAAAGCATGGCTGGTATTTACGATGTTATATGGCGAAATTAAGTATTAAAGAAAAACGAAGGCGCATTCGCTGTTGAAGACGCAAATATAACCACCTGCATAGTTGATAAAAAGCAATAAACACTATTACACAGTAGATTCTGCTATAACGGACCTGCTTAAAAGAGCAGACTACCTATAACGGCATCAGTTTTCCTGCCCTGTAGCCTATGTTTATTTTTGGCTCTTACAAGATCACATCTTTATTTATTAGGTATACGTTACTTTAAAGTCATATATATTCCATATTATAATGCTTGTGTAGCTGAAGTGGGCTCCGCTATAAAGAGTTTCCACTATGGAGATTAACAGTTTTAAAAGCTATACAAGATGCTAATATGCCAATGCAAAACTGGCTATGTCGTTTAAAAGCAATGGCCTTTGTTTACACTGTAATTAGTACAGCGAATATAGACGGCAAGCAAAATCTCGCTGATGTTAGCAACCTCCTGATTCTTCCATATCGTCGGTAGAGATGCAAAGTGGAACAATCGCCATCAATCAATCATTTTAAGTACAAGGTGGGATAACTCTGCTAATTTACAATTGGGTGGAAGTCTAAATTTTGAATACAAGGTTTCTTTGTTCCCAGCTTTTAATACAATTTAAACTGGTTATCCCATCGTGCACTGAATTGATAGTGGATATCTCATCTTGCATTTAGGTTCACATGGAGATAGCAGATAGCCCACTTTACATCTCCACCGACGGTATGTAGAGTTGTAGTATAGAAATAGAAAGGCAAATATCCCAGCTGTGTATACCGCAAATGTATCTTTAATATTGTAAAATAAAGGAGATAGTTACTGTTGCATTCTGAACTTTAAAAACAATTATTTTTAATAATTTATTATTAATTTTGCAATGCTAAATAAAAGATATAGTTACTTTTACATTCTGAATTATAAAGGTGGATACTTCTAATATTCACTATTTTCGGAAACCGAAGTCATTAATGCTTTTCAGCAATGAATGAGAAGAGATAGTTATATTTGCCTATTGCAAGACTCTGTATGCATTTCTATATACACAGAATTCCCATATAAAAGTTTTTCCAAAGTGCACAGCCGACCCCGTAGCTTCGGATTCCCCCAGAGGCTTTCCCACAATTCCGACTCCTCCAATGTTCGGCCTCAGACAGCCTGACGTCTCTTCCCGCTCGCATTCCAATTTTATTGCCTTATGATTACAACCTCTGAGTCGCCTGCTGACGATGTAAATTGTAAACAATCATATGGATCTTCATCTTTTTTCTACTTCTTGTCATCTTTATGTATACTCACCTTGTGTAAACTTATGTATGCTTGCGTGCTTTATGCTATATGCAAGTGATCTTCCCTAATAAACTTTTCATACATGCACTTCCGTCATATTCATGTAGATGATGTTGCAGCGTCATGTCAGCGGGGTTTATTGGCACTAATAAATAAGCTTCTTAATTATTATTGAGCTCATTAAAAATTTAAGTGGTAATTAAATATTCTCAAATAAAACGTTCCTGATCTATAAATCAACCCCGAGTATAAAAAAAATGATATCATATTTCTCGTATGACATTAGTAAAAATTATTAAAATATTACCGATGACAAAATAGTTTTTTTAGAAATAAAATAAATTAGTACAATAATACAAGTAAAAATGTAACAAGACCGACATTATTGTCGACTTAAATAAAAAAATGTGTACTATAAATTGCCGATGAATTAAATAAAAAATAAAAATTGAGACAAATATATTAGGCGAATGTAAAATAAAACAATAAAATATAAATAAATATAACAAGTAAATTCGATCAAGATTAACTATACTTAAAATAAAAAAAAGTTTATACTAAAATCCAATGTTAATTTATACTTGCATAATTAAAATTTTAATTCTGCAAAATAGAAATTACAACAAATAAAAGTTTAAATGGAGTGTGGAATATTATTAGCTATTAGAAGTTAAATGTTTTCATTTAAATGTTTTATTTATTCAAAAAGGCAATACTTATTCATCCTCGAATGTTTAAAAACGGCACTTTTTATGTAGAGCAACAAGTATTAATTTTAATATTATTAATTATTTTTATCCAAGCACTGTTTTATAGTTACTGTCGTATTTATACAAAAGACTATATACCTTTTTATATTTTCACTGTCTATGACTACACTGTAATAAGGTTGGTGCTTAATATTGTGGTGCGATATATCCACATTTTTACCACAGAACAAACTACCACGGTTGTATGTATATGTAACATGTACTTATTAATTACTAACAAAAGTTCGGAGACATTTACTTCATTTCGGTATTACAATTGTAATAAAAGGACATTCTGCGATTGGCCGATTCTAATATTTTAGTATAGAATCCGAAAATGACACATCCGTGATGATATAAAAGTTTTTTCAAGCTTCATTCAAAACTTTTTCCAGAAGTGACTGAAGTTCTCTGGCTCCACAAAAAGGATTCGTCCAAGATATACTTACAAGCATATATAAGTATCAATTACATAAGAACCACGTACATTTTATAGAAGGAACTTTGAATTATTACAAGTGAGAAATTATTATTACGGACGAGCAATACCGATAGCATGGGGAAGTTGGGAATCCAGAATGTAATTAAGTATAAGATTGCTTTGTATTTTTAAATTCTATACATATACAGTCATGCTAATAATTATTTTAATATTGTAAAATAATACAATACGAAAATTTACAGACTGCACTGCACAATAATGTGGATACTTAATGAATAAACGGGTCCGAGGCACAAATAATAAGGCTTTTGTAAACTATTATGACGACGGTTTCAACTATTTCCTTTATACACAAGTACACATTTACATTGAATGTAATTTACTTAGACAATTATTACTGCACACACTTGAACGTAGTATACCAATGATAAAACTCAAGTCATTTCGAATTCCCTGCAGGAGTTTGTTAACAATTTCTTTTATAAGTATATTAAAGAGGAGTAAAAATATTTGAAGCACTACTGATGTGAATAGCTTTTTAAATAATAACAACAATTACATTACTTCGTGTGGTAATAAGGCCATGGCCAGTATAAGTATAGTGTATTATTTAAGAGAAGTTGTCATTGTGATAGGTACTACAATGTAGTATGTATACTGATAAGCGGTCTTAACCTTTAAGGTCTTCAATTCAATAGTTACATTTCAAATGAAGTTGTATTTCATATATGAACTACTATAACAATTTTGGTTCAGAAAACAATCTAACATCTTAATGGGACTGACATTGCACTCCATGACTTCTAGGTTCATCGTCATCTTCATAGTAAGCATCGCGACCTCGTCGTTGATGTGACTTAGGATCGAATTCTCTCAGGGTGACCTCTTCTGCGTCATCCGGAATGATAACTTCAAGTCTGCAACATAATATTTCACCATAAATACACATCTTTTACTTTTTTTGACATTACAATTGAATTTGCTTTCTCAACTAAATTACCTAGGTGGCAAACAGGCTTCAAGTTGTGGAACAAGTTCAAGATTCAAAGATTTTGGGAAATTAACGTTGAACTGTACTATAAGTCTTCCCTTTTCCTGAGGATTTCTTTGAATAGGCATGCCTTCGTTCATTATGCATTTAACTTCTCCGGGCTTGATTATTTCACCTGGAATGGCTGTGACAACCAAAACACGGCTGTCCAAGGTTTCAATTGTCTTTTGGAATCCACATAGAGCTTCCACAAGCTCCAAATCCATTGGCATAATCAGGTCCGTGTTTACCCTCCTGTAACACGAAATATATTTTGTTAAGGTACAGGTTTATTAATGTACAAAAAACATACTTATTTATTACTTTTTTTTAAATACATGCAAGTATCAAATCAAGTACAACTTACTTAAACACTGGATGGGGTTTTTCCTCAATTACAATAATAATATCACCCGGAGAAATTCCTGGCTCCTGATCCCCTTCACCGTGAAGAACAATTTTCTCTCCATCCTGCATTCCCTTCTCAACATGAATTTGGACAAGCTTGCGATCTTTTATGATCTTCTTCCCGCTACAATTTTTACAACGATCGGCTGCACTGATTTTCTCTCCAGCTCCCTGGCATTCTGGGCAAGCTGTTTGGACGTGCTGAATCATGCCAGGTCCGAGTTGATGAACTCGGAAAATCATTCCATTACCTTTACACTGTCCACATTTATCTGGTTGTTTACCAGTCTTGCTACCAGTTCCTGTTTACAGATTATATTACATTTAGAGATTACATTCGTCCACTTCGGGGAATAGTTAAACACTGACTGTAAGTAGAACATCTGAACCCACCTTTGCATTTCTCACAAATAACATTTTTGTGAACAGCAAGTTTACGAGTAGTTCCATTATACAAATCTTCAAGGCCAACATTGAGTTGATGAACAACATTCTTTGCTCTTCGTTCCTTTTCCCGTCGATGTCCGCCACCAAAACCACCACCGAAGAACATATCAAAGATGTCCATGGGAGAGCTAAATCCACCACTGCCGCCGCCACCTTGTCCCTTGATAGCTTCCTCACCACCATCATCATATATCTGACGTTTTTGAGGGTCACTTAGAACTTCATAGGCTTGTGAAATTAACTTAAACTGTGGGGAAAGAAGAATAAACACTTTACTCATTTGTTTCATACCCAAATCAATAACTGCAATACGCATCCTTGAACATAAATAGTAGCATCGTGGGAGATATGAACCGAAACGGGATAAACACATTTTACTAAATTTTATTGCTCCCACTTTATTCCAATATCCTACTTTTGCTGCTTTTAAAAAACGCTTGCTCCCACTCCACGAAGTGTGAAATAACATGTTAAGTGTTGAAATGCAATTCAGAGCACGGCAGGCTAAGACCAGACCAGTGCAGCATTCGATGCCAAGAAACAAGGGCATCAATCAAAATTGGATTGAGGTTGAGCATGCATAAAAGCCAATCAAGAGTTTAAAAATACTTACTCTTTCTCCTTCATTAGGATTTTTATCGGGATGGTATTTTAGAGCTAATTTCCTGTACGCTTTCTTCAATTCTTCAGGTGTACAACTAGGTTTAACTTCTAGAATATCATAATATTGTGTTTCTTTTACGCCACCCCTTAGACGGAGAACCAGATGTAGAGTAGATTCTTTTTGGATATTATAATCCGAGAGAGTCCTTCCATCCTCTAATTGTTTGCCAGCAAATATTAAGCGTTGTTGATCCGGTGGGATTCCCTCTGAAACATCAAAGAAGCGCTACATAATAACCTTTCCCACAACTGTATTCCATTTCCCACAAAAATAATTTTTTTCTCTCATGCTAATTCATTTCCCGATAAATCCAATTCCATGAAAGATATAAAGCCCATCATTCGTCACCACATGTGACTCATCTTATTTCGCTCGTTCACATATAATCTACCAACATGACTTCATAACTTCAGATTTATACATTAATCAGTTAAACACCGAGTATGCACACATGTGACTAATGAAGTAATGGACGTTAATGCTATTGAAGTGCGAAACACGTGTGCTGTGCACTTACCCTTATCTTGAATTTTCGCCTTCACATTTTCTATCGAGTCCGAAGGCTCAACCTCAAGTGTTATAGTTTTCCCCGTTAAAGTTTTAACAAAGATCTGCATCCTGCAAAAAAAATGATAAACACAATTAGTACATAATTAAACAAAAACTAGCAATAAAGCCATCGCCGTGACGGCGATGGTTAGTGTCGTCCGGTCTAATCCGAAGTATTATTGTAATGC
>JAQGAK010002009.1:0-24066 GCA_034696945.1 Lipothrix lubbocki
AATACAAAAATTAATACAAAAATTAATACAAAAATTAATACAAAAATTAATACAAAAATTAATACAAAATAAATACACCATAAATGAACTAAATAAAAAAATAAATGAAAACAAGAAACATAAAATTGTATTTCAGTCGCTGCAATTGTCTTCAAAGTTCATTATTGACTGTGTCAAGCGAGGACAACATTGCGGCATTAATTTAATAAAGTCAAACTAACACAGAAAATCAAAGAATTTCATCCTTATTTAAACACTATTGCTGTACATTACATACTGAAGGACTGCTTTAAAACTACGTAGATCTAGACTTCACAATCAGATGTAGCACCTCCAGCGACTTTTAATTAATAACATGTTTTCCGTATTTTGCACAAAGTATTTTGGTGTACAAAATATTTAACTTACACACACAACAGAACCCGAACTGCTGTATAACAAAACGTAATTAAAATGCAATTTATTTGCAAAGGCCGGACTGATGAAAGGAACAAAACCCCGGAAATGACCTGCTAATTAAAGAAAATCTAACGCCCTGACTGAAAACATCAAGAGCCGGCAAATTCCCGTGAAACCCACAATAACAACAACAAAAACAACCAGAAGAAAAAGAGAAAAACAGGGAAAGAGAAAGCGGCTCAAAGCAATATAATAATAAGAGCAGCAGCAAGTTCACATTTCTATTAGTGTGTTTAAATTAAATTGTACACGCTATATCTGTATATATATGCATATATGGTTTATGCCCCAAAGGCAAAAACTGAAAAGCGGTAGAAACTTAAGAGCGTTGTTTACTTAAAACATACTTTTATTGAGATATACTCCAACCTATTTGTATACACAAATCTGTATCTACAGGTCCAGGGTCTTTTAGAGATATATAATTTCCAAAGGTACACGAAGTGTTTAAAGCTCCACTAAAGAGTTTCCGCACATTGCAGTCCTTCTGCACTCCAAAATGCGGATTCAGTTTGGGGCGGTGAGGATTTTCCTTCATTGAAATAAATTCTGACGGTCGTAAAAACTTTTCATTTTATTTTAGTCAAGGAGGAGAAGAAGAAAAAGAAATAGACGAGGCCGTGGAGGAAGAAAAGGTTAAAAAGAAAAGGGGATGGGAGTGACCGCAAAAACTTTTCGTCTTTTTTTTACTTTACTTTCCTTTCTTTTTCCTTTCATGAATTATTACCGAACGCCTTCACCACTCGCTCCAGCGTCATTATTGAACAACGTCCGTCTTTTTCCCCTTTGATTTCTATTTCCGCTCTTCATTTTTCATCTTACTGTGACCGCAGTATTGGAAATTAACAGTTTTCACCATCACTCTGCTGACGAGAAAAAATAGAAATAAAAACTATTGAAAAAGATTCGATGGTTTTTTGAAAATAGGTATACAAAATAGGAGAAAAAGAATCACAATGAATTAAATTTGAGGGAAAAATCGGGAAAAATACAAAAGTTACAAGAATATTTGAATTTTTGGAGTGTTTTCCTCGCCTTTGAAAATTTCCCGTAAAAATGCTGAGCATATGAAATATTTAAGCCGTTACGGAACAAAGCGGAAAACTATGCGGAAAATGTGTAAATTTCCTGGAAAAGTCTTTGGGGAAATATAAAAATTTAATTTGCGCTTGAATATAGTATGTACGTACATATAAATAAAAGTACATGCTCTCTTATACGATTAGCAACGTTTGAAAATTATTAAGGCGGGAGTTTCCCACGGGAGTCATTTCTTTATTCTGTTCCATCATAGTGCATAAAGTATTTCATATATTTCACGCACATAAATTCGAATTATACAGCGGTTAGGGAATTTGGTAGTTTAAATTAAATTCTGTATTGGAATTAAAAACTTGCACGTAAACAGGAATTGAATTAAATTTCACATTATTAAGACCATATATTGAAAAAAAAACGGGCTTTTAGCTAATTTTTTTAAATTTAAATAAAATTCCAAAAAATTTGAAATTAATTTAATTTAAACAAATTTGTAAACGACAGTTTTGCACGATGTATATCTTTAATTTCCAAGTTTTTATTTCTTTCGAAACCAAAATTGCCAACTGTTGGTCGAATGTTTCAGACACAAGAAAAAACGTCGAGGAGGAACAAAATCTTCAGATGTCAAACCTTGTTATTCTAAGAACGGATAAGAACACAAACAATTTTCGGAATTCTAAAAAATGGCGGCAGAGTCAAACCTATTACATTACAATATGCCGTCCTATAGGAGTAAAAATGTGTAGGACTGACTAACTGCGAGGATCTGACAATAAAAAGTGCAGAAAGTGAGTGAGTAAATCTAAAAAACATGAAAGTTATTACACAAAAGTTATTATATGTATGTACACGTATGCAAACGCGAAAGTACAGTAGCTTAACTTGAGCGCCTGGGATAATTCCTGTGCTTTACTCTAGTATAGGAAAAGTATCTCTTCAGTTCCTCTTGACTGAACAGATAAAATAAATTCCTAGGCTTAAATGTCCTTTTGGCCCGCGGAGGAAGAAGAACCACGAGAATAAGAAGAACAAGTGGAGTTAGAAGAGGGAAAAGATGAAGAACGAGAATAAGAGTTAGAGGAGGGAAAAGATGAAGACGAATAAGAAAAAGACAATGTTATTTAAACAAAATATAATATAAGTGGCACATACGGCGGCATTTTTCTATGTGTGTGTGTGTGTGTGTGTGTGTCTGTAAGGATATGAGGATTGGATTGAGCTGGGACGGATCGTCGTTTAGGGACGGGAAAATCCTCCTCTGTGAGTTGGAGAGTAGGAGAGGAGCTGAGGAGGAAGGAGAAAAATGTTAAAATAATTGAGAAAAGCCGTTGGGCACGAGGACTTAAAAATGATAGGGAAAGAATAGAGAATTCCCGGAATTTCCCCTTAGAACACAGGTGCTTATGTATATGTATGTATTTATATGTATGCGCATAGCACTGCATACATGTACATAGCACTGCATACATGTACATGCATACGTTATATATGCGTATAAGCATAGCGCTGTATATTAAGCCTATATGTAATAGAACTAGAATGTCAAAAACGTAGGTAAATACCATCAAGTTTGAATGAAGAGAGATCAGAAAAAAAAGGAAAATCCACGGAGTAAAAGTGAAATAACAAGATGAAAGAAAGGCAATACTCACCTGAATTGGTAGAATTTAACGATGAGAGGAGGAGGAATTTTTTTCTGCTGTTAGGTAGGAACCAGGAATTCACTCTTTTTTATAGTGTAGTGTAATATTATAGCGGAGGAGTCAACAACTATAAGCGAAACGATCTGCTGCTGGTGCTTTAATATTGGAAGTGTCTTTGTCTGCGTCTTCCTTTATATTCCGCAACTATACAACAGCACCAGAGAAATAGGAAACATGGAAGTAAAGAGCCTGGCGATAGTAGAATTACTTAAGGATTATTTCCTCTTGATGGTGGATCTTTTTAAGACTTTCTTCGTCTACGGGAGAATCATGTGCTTTTTTCGGCTACACTCTTATTGTTTAAAGCACTGAGACTGTGAGTGAGATCTTGTTTTTCTTTTAAGCAATTTGATGATGGAAGGGTCGACCAACGACAATTTAAAGTAGCTAAGCTTTAGTCTTAGGGCGTAGGGGGGGATTTATTGGAATTTCTTCTTCTTTGTATTGTTAACCTCTGACTTTTCCCACCTGAAACACACAGAGAAATTGGTCTTATTAGAATGACTTAGTCTGGTTTGTCTTCGATCCTTTATTGTTTGGTGGTAATAATGCGGAAATTTTCGTGCAGTTTAAATTTTGCATCAATTTCATGGAAGTGTACGATTTTGGGTATACATATGTCATATGTTCTGTAATTTACATCTTCAATTTCATCGTATATTCTTTTAAATTGGCGAGGGGATCAGCCAGGAATTTGCATTTAGTTACGTTTTGACTGCATTTTCCTAACATTTGGCAGGGATTTGCATTTTTCTAAAATTGGACATGAATTATTATGTTTTAAAAATTTGAAACGAATTTGTATTTTTTAACAGAAATTTATTAAATTATTTTCTTTGCAAAAGCATTTCTCTAAGAACTGTTTGGATTTTGTAATTTGTTTTAAATGTTTGGATTTTGTAATTTGTTTTAAATGTTTGGATTTTGTAATTTGTTTTAAATGTTTGGATTCTGTAATTTAAAAAAAATGTCTGAATCGTGAAGTTTAAAAATTTTTGCATTTATATTTTATTAAAACTGTCTTAAACTTCTATATTGTAAAATTTTACTGAAAGTGAAATTATTGAAATTCCCTTACTTGTTTCCTAATTGTTTTGACAATACTTATAGATTCCGCAAGGATATACATATATGTTTTACGAGATATTGTGATAAATTGTTGGAATTTTTAAAAGTCGAATCTAAACTCCAGGAATACAAATTCCATAATCCATAATTATTATCAATAATCATAAATCTGGTGAATCCACAAAGTCAGCCCACATCGTCAACGGCAAGATGCGGTAGCAGCTTTATCTTATAGCTTTGCGGGTCACATGATTTTTCAAGTCATCACGCACGCTTGTAAATTCGTCCTTCATTAACTTGAGGATTTTTGGACAAGTTGAAAAAGCGGATTTGTAAGAGTTGCATCCTTTGAGCTCCTCAATGCAATGTTGTAGTACAAGGGAGAGGAAATGTTCCATAGAATAAGAATACATCGGAGGATAATGACAACTAAGCGGATTTTAAGCTTCTTTCGTTCTTTTACATATATGTACATGCATACATACGTAAGTACATAGAGCTACAAACACGCAGCTACTGGTGTTTTTGATGGACGGGCCTAGGATGACAATGACAAAGATCACACTGCATTGCTCCAGCTGTCCTTCAACCTTTATGTATATTGACATGCATTATTTCGGGATGAAGCCCACAAAAGAAATTCTACCCCGTACTTATTAGTTATACATATCTATATTTATTGTTGGTCTTATATAATTATACATTTGCATGGAGGCAAATTCGCTATACATTTATACAAAAATATAACACATCCTTGGTTGAGATGCAAAGTGGGCTATCTCCGGGTGTACCTAAAGGCAAGACGAGATATCCACCATCAATTCAGTTCAAGATGGGATATCCCATTTAAATTGCATTAAAAACTAAAAGCGGGGGGAGCATTTGTATTTAAAATTTCAACTGCAAGGCCATTGTAAATTATAGTGGAGTTATCCCATACCCTGCCTTGCACTTAAAATGATGGTAGATATCTCACTTTGCAGCTAGGCGCACATGGTGATAGCCCACTTTGCATCTCCGCCGACGATATATGTAAATACAATATAAAAATATGGCGTATCAATTCAAATATTACAATGTAGTCATCTCCATAGAGGAAAATACATAATGCTGTTCTAAGGATTGAAGAGCGAAACCAGCAGCAACTCGTCTCTTATTACTTTTTCACGGTCAGAAGGAGCGAATAATGTTTATCTGAAGAGGCAAGAAAGGAGCAAAACTAGTCGTATTACATACATATATATGTATACATGCAAAGTATATTAAAGGTTTAAGCTCCTTTGAGAGCCAGCTTCTTTTTCTCGTCGGCATGGTTATGCTGATGGAGAGGAAGCTGACTTAACTTTATATATTTTTGAATGAGTAAGATGAGAGCGAGAGAGGGAGAGAGAGAGAGAGGAGATGGAGAAAATAAAAACGGAGAAATTCTTGAGGTTTTAGATTATGCATAAATACATACATATATGCTTATGGTCGTCTATATAATTTATGTGTATTTTAGAAATTTGCGTGTATTCCCATTCCCACGTAATTTTTTCTATATACTATACATAGATATACATTTTTGTTTAGATGAATATATAAGTTCCATCTTATTTTTATTTACGCTATGGTGTTAGTGTTAGTGCATGGTTTTCGTTTTGCGGTGTAGACTTGTAGGCTTGTTCGTCATCCGCAAAAACATATACAATAACAAAAAAATTGGATGTGCGGTACACAGCTGTGGGTTCACTATATATATTTTAAACTATATTATATGGATCTTGTTTGTAGAGGTCTTTTTATGCCGTAATAAAATTCTCAAGACTCTGTTGCATATCCCTGGCAGTTGAGCATGTGTCAATAAAGCCAATGCTCTTCGGGTTGTATCTGTTTTTTAAATGTGCGGATGAGTAAAAGAAAATACAAAAATACGGAGAGCGAGAGAATGAACTGAATCAAGTTTAAAAGCATATAACGAGAGAGACTTGCAAATACATATATAAAAAATACACAGGCTCTCATCTGTATAGGAGCATATGCGGTGGTCCATCTTGCATTTTTAAAATTAGGAATAAATTTTTGCTGATGGTGGATCCTCCATCCTTTAAGTATCCAAGTATCTGGATACAGATTTGAGTAGGAGCCGGGTTTAGTTTTAGCTCCGTCAAGTCTTTTTAGTAGTGCTCTTGTTTAGACAAGTAGCTTATAAGTACTTGCCGCCGTCAGTTCTGATGAGAAATGGCATGCCATTGATGATGCGTCTTGAGTCTCGTCTCCAGGCCAAGTCTACTGTACTATGTATTTCAAACCTGTCGGACCTAATGGAACCTTTATCGGCCATCTCATTTAACACCGTGCATTATTGGTCATGGGATGTAGCAGAGTAACAGCAGTTAACACTGCACTTTAGATGTTGCTTATTTTTAGTTATTTTTTGTCTATGTATAGCTTCTTCAAATGTAACAAGATTGGTTTTTAGCTTTTGAAGTTTGTACGTCAGTGGAATATTCTTGTTAACCAGCCAAGCCATTTATTGAGAAATGCAATAGCAATAACTCGCGGCTTAATCAAGCTTGACATTGACTTTGTTGCACTCACGATTACTCGTGCTTAACCAAAAAGTCACCCCTTCAGAGTTGTTACTAGTGAGCCTCAATTAGGTTATCACTGATATGCAAAGCATCTAAATTCCTCGATTGTATAGTGGTAAGTATCCAATTAGTATTGTCATTGCATAAGCTTTCAAAAAGCTTCCTAAAAGCTTTCAAAATCCTCAATAGTACAGTGTGGTAAGTATCCCAATTAGTATGGCAAAGCCAAGCTTACCAACTCTTCAAGAATAAAAAATTATTCTCAATAATAATACACAATTTCCTCGATAGTATAGTGGTAAGTATCCCAGTTTCCCAATTAGTAATTTACGGTTAACTATTTCAAGTTTAGTAGTCAGTTTAAGCTTCAGTTCAAAAAGTATTTTACAACTTCAAAATCTAAAGCAACATGAATTGCGTCCCCAAAAAGTTTGAGAACATTGTGAAAATCCTTTATTTCCATTTGAACTGTATAATATTAATGGCTATAACGTATCAATGCACATTGCAACTTCCTCAATCTTACGGTTCGTTTGAATCAATTTCAGAACCAAACTTGTTTCAGTTCGCTAATCAAATAACTTGCCATATATTCAGGCAAACAAATGATGACAAGATGTGCTACCAGCCGTGAGCACATTTCTTCTCCCTGTAAATCTGTTTTGCAATGCCTTGAATTCTTTATTTCAACTTAAGTAATAATATAATACATACACACACTCCCAGGAGCAGCAGCAGGAGCTGAGCCTTTGAACGTTTGCTCATTTCCTGGCTATCAATCAATCAAGTACATAGTAAAACCCCAGAAGAGTAGAACATTAAGAAAAGAATAGGTTCCACATACAAACTTATTGCTACAACTACAATAAAGAATACGGAAGCGGTAAAACTGTTGGCACTTTAACTTTCGCGCCAAACCCTGATTGCAATAATAAACACCGGGGCGATAATATGGCACTCAATGTGTTTTAACATATTTGTGCCGTCATAACGTTTATTCCACAACGTTGATGTATTGCGATCTAGTATAATTCTGATTTTCTGTTAAATTATAAGGAGTGGGAGTGAGTAACTAATCATTTCCATACAGACTACAAGTTTTGTTTTATAAATTGTGGTCTTAATTAATTATTAAATTTCTGTAATTATTTAAAATTGATTTAAAAACTTGACCGAAAATATGGTTTTAATAATTTTTTAAGAAAATCAAATTATTTATGAAAAGTAAATTATTTAAGAACATTTATTTAATTAATAAATTATGAGTTAAATGCGAATAGAGTGCCAAATGAAAAAATGCATTTAAATTATTAAGGCACCATAGGGAGATGATAAATTTCCTAATTTTTTTAGCTAAGCGACCGATTTTTCAAGCCTACGAAACTCTAGACATTGCTCAAAGAGATCGTTATAGAGAGTTTTATATTGCGTTTACAATGTCTTGGGAACTTTTGTGTTGGAAGTGTTCTTGAAAGACGTCTCGTCTAACTTTTCCGCAACTGTTCAACTGTTTGAGCTTCACCTTTGACTCACTTTACCACATGCATTTGCACGCAGTTGAGTTGAAAATGGATGGTTGTCACGTTGTCTGACTGTCACCTGATCATATAATAAAAGATGACAAATGCTGGCGGCTCGGCAGACAAGACAGCGCGCTTGCTTCCGCTTTTATCATTATTATTACTATTAAAATATCCGTATATAATACCCAGCTTTAAATAACCGAAAGACGTGTGTTCAACATTCTTTCCTTTTAAATCTTTTAGACAGGATTTATATTCAGAGTTTCCAGGTCTGTAAATATGGAACTACCGGAGAGAGCCTTTAGTACCGAGAAAAGTTTGTTTATAAATCCTGATATGTATAATCACATATAAATTTTGTTACATTCATATAAAAATCCTGAAGTGCTTATATGGGAATCAGAGAATATCGAGTTATATGTATATGAATTCTTGTATAAATATGAGAATTTTGTAAAGAAGCTTATTTAATAAGGTAAGCAGAGGCCGTAAGCGTTATTTATTCCCGAGTAATTAATTATGGCAAGTGTATATTTGCAAGGGTGTGTGTGTTTGTGTCTGTGTGTGTAAATGTAAGGGGAGTGAATTAATCCAAGCATTTGTTTATCTCAATCTAGGAATGTGACTTGATTTATGTGGATTGTTCTTCATCGTCGTGATCATCACATGACTCTTGGAGCTTTGTGCTGTTATACATACAAGAAATGCTGTCATGGCTCTTCTTTTTGCTGTTATTATGTTTATATGTCTGCGGAACAACCCGGTGTGTCCCTCCGAAGTCAGTGGAAATGAAATCAAGAAGAAGATGAAGAGCCAGGAAGGAGCACCCTGATACCATCCGACTAAGTTATAATAATAGCCCCCAAGTGTTTATTTTAATGGCACAAGTGCGGCTAAATACTTTATTATCTCTTTATTCTCCCGTGAAACACTATCCTCCACTAAAAAACCTGTAAATACTCCCATCTCTTATATGTACTCCGTTCAAAGTTTACTAGAGATGATTTAATTTAAAGGACCTTTGTCTCTCCGGTACATCTGCAGAGTTTTGCTTTATGATCAACTACAACCTTCTAAAATTTGTTGGATGTACATAATATCGGTGGAGATGCAAAGTCGGCTATTTTCATGTGCATCTGTTGCTGCAAATTGCGAGACATCCACCATCGTTGTAAGTTCAATGTATGGGATAACTTCACTATAATTTACAATTGCCTTGCATTTTCATACAAAAGGTTTTCTGTTTTTAATGCAATTTAAATGGGATATCCCATCTTGCACTGAATTGATGGTGGACATCCCATCTTGTAATCAGGCTCACATGAAGATGGCCCACTTTGCATCTCCACCAGCGATATATAGATACGTGTCATAATAATAATAATAATATCTTTATTTCCTTCTTAAATTTCAGGTCATCTGTTCAAGAATAATTCTATAAGAATCGTTATTAGAGATAAGTACAAGGACCTTTAGGACTATTATTAATGCCGTGTTGAAGAATGAGAAGCTGAAAGGAGTGTAAGGAAAGAAGTTGAAAACATGTTTCACCGTATAGCAGAATAGGAATTTTTGGTGACTCTGTGTGTGTGAAGACGGATGATTAAAAGGATATGGAGTTATCACGTTCATGTATGTGTGAGAGCTTTCAAAGACAATATAAAATAAGTTACCAAAGGTTCTCTCAAAAGTCGTCCTCGCTGACTCTCCTGACTCAAATGTTATTTTTATATCCTTGCTGTCTGGGATTCCTTCCACTCCGGATAATCAAATGGGTAAGGAACTACTGGGTTGATGTCGTTGTGGGTATTGCAGGAGACGTAAAAATATGATCCGGCCTCACACACTCACATGAATATATTTGTTCTCTTTACAGTTGAGTGCTTCTTCCAAGTCAAAAACAAGAATCACCTCAACCTTTTTTTATTTGACAAACTTGGACTATTGTAAGTCGAGTTTTTACAAGTTTTGTAAGTTATTTTGTGGTGAGTTTCAAGCTGATTTTAAGTTCCACCAAGATAAATCTAATGCGATGTTAACATCATTATTCTCTAAATTCAGAGAATTCCTAATTATTTATTAAGTTAATTAACGCAGAATTTTCTATGGTTCTTAGATCAATAGAAGTTGACAAAGTTAACAACATTTACGAAGTTGCTCTTAAATTCAATGCTTATTTGTCTGTAAGGGTATGAAAATTTCAGATATGTTTTTCTTCCTCAAAGTTAAAAATCAAGGTGCAAGTCTTTTTCCTTGGCTATTCATTCCTTCTCTAGTAGAATTGAATGAACTCAATTGCAAAGCAGACAGGAGCATTGACAGGTGACACCGTAATCGAAAATTAGATGTAACGGGGGGTTATAAATCTTGGTGCTTATAGTACAGACGACGGAGGTCTCCCTAAGGAAGGATATTTCTTCCCCCGGAAAATTATGAGTCTCTCGGAAGTTGACGATGATACAGATGAAGATGACAGTTCACACGTTGTTCAAGCTCCTGCAAGGAGTCTTCTCTTTTAGTAGGTGTATAGCATATGTTTTATGTATGTTGTATATTGTCTCGTATTGCTTCATACGTCGTCTGTCCTGCCTGACGTCTGTATATAAAAAAATATATCACCGAGGATCTAAAGTCTTAAAAGTATTTATGACTCGGATGAATTCCATCTCTACTAAAAATCTATCAGAAAAATATATGTGGAGAGGAAAGAGACAGCAGGGGAAAGGAAGACAACTGGAAAATGCAGCTTATATGCTCTATATACTAAGGTTATAATGCTCTTTTTTCTCTCTCGTCGGTGAATCCCAGTCACTTGACTTATTGTTGAGAGTATGGTTATCCTGTTGAGAGTATGGTTATCCAAGTGAAGGGGAAAACAGAGAAACGTCTTGTGACAGTGTTTTGACGTGGTCGGACTATTTTTATCTTGCACAAGATTTATTGACCAGGACTCAGGAGAGAGAGAAGGGAAGAAGGACGGAGTCGTCAACGACGAACAATCCGGCTTCAGAGGAGAACAGGAGAGATGTCCTCTAATATTCTACGTATGTAAGTATGTACTTCTTTTTCTCCGACTCCTAATATCAAATGTAGTTTTTACACTACCGACGGTAGTATTGAATGTTCTATTTTATACGTCTTCAATAGATTGTATGTATTTTTTATAGGGCTAAATGCTATATAGATGCTATATGTATATACATGATGTATCTATCTATATTGCATGTACATCGCTTAGGAATGAAGTGAATTCGAATCTAATGATGAGAAATGTTTCGTGGACAACAAGTACACTTAGGGAAGGGAGAAGCTAATAGTGGATACACGCACCCTGTAAAAAAATCGGTTTTGGAAAAAAAAGTTGCACAACCCACCCAGAAAATAAGGAGGACACTGCAAACAATTTTGGATCTAGTAGTACTTTTATGTATGTTGTCAATAATTGAAGTCGAATTCTCCTTGTAAACTGTATTATAAGTATAGTTTATGTGTTATACCTTATATATTATAGCTTATACGTTTTACCTTATGTATTATAGTTTATACATTACACCTAAAATATTGTATCTTATATACTATAGCTTTTAGTATATACTCGGTTAATTTTATATATTGTTGTTATGGCTTTGAATTTCTGTTTCCCTGACAAAGATTCAAACCTTATATATTTATATATGTAATATCTCTTTTTTGTATACACACTTGTAATTTGAAGAAATGCGTAGGTAGATAGTCGTGAGCTCTTTTTCAACAAGTTACTATGGAATAAGTTCAATTATTGTGAAGTTTTTCCAGTAGTTCGTCTCCATGTATTTCCCAATAACAACTTTCCCCCCTTCAGCTTGTTGAACTTATTTATTTGTCCGTTGGTTGTGTTATTGTGCTGCTTCGTTTCGAATAATAAACGATGTTGTAACTCTGGTGGATTCTCCAGTTTTATTCCTTAGTATTTCCTATATGCTCATATGATTTATTTTCGTTTAACGGTACATGTAGATAGATACTTTTTTTTAGCTTTACGTCGTATTACTTTCTGATTTTATCCCTTCGTCCTAAGCTCTATTGTTAGTACAGATTTGTGGTATATTCTCCATTTTTTAAAAAAAATCCTTGAGCGGAAATGCCCGCGTCACCTAAAAACTTGTTGAAGTTCTGCAAATATAATTTCTGGAAGTGCATTTTTACATTATACGTAAGTATGTAGATATATGAATAAATCAGGGTCTCTCAGTTTAAAAGGTCTTGTCTCATAAATATTATTACTGGGGGCTCATAGGAGATATGATGATGAAGAGGGCATTAATACATATATTATTTATATTACTTTGTATGCAAGGTCCATCTTCTCTCCAGAAACTCCGCCGCCGCCGCTCCGCCCGTCCCACTCGCTCGCACACACACTGAATCCTTATGTAAACAACAAGTCATTCATTTGGTGAGTGTGTGTATGTATATATATAGATGAACTCTTGTAATATTATTATTATTATGCACTTCTTATAGAGATTCACAAACTGTAGATGTAGAAGACATGCTAACACAAGATTTGCATAAATTGTTCAAGAATACACAACCGTCTAGAAAGCATAGCAAAGGAAATAGGATGTCCAGATTATTACAACTTTGCTTTTTGCTGCCTATGGGAAGTTATTATACTTATAGCTGGCTTTGAATATATTTCACATGTAATTTCTGTACGTACTGTAATGTATTTATCTATGTCCATGTAATACAATAACTTTTGATCTAGTTTCTTTAGCTCCGAGCTACAAGTCGCTCTGTCGAATAATTCTCCACATATGTATACTTATAATACACACTTTTTATTTTATTCGTAGAAATGTAACAGCAATAATACGGTTAGAAAATATTCATGTGACGTCTGTTTATAAGCAAAAGTCCGCTCTTCAACTCCTCACTGCTTTATGAGTAGGATTACAACTTTACGAAAATTGCTTTAGATTCTTGTAATTTATGTAATACAATGAGATGGAAATTGTATTTTTTTTAGTTTACACTCCAAATTCTCTCTAAGTTTGTTGAAAATACTGTTCTGTATTTATTTGTTAAGTATACACAGTTTGTATCTACTGTATTTGAATTTATTTTGTAACTTGATTTTGCATTTAAAAAAGTTTGGTTTTTAAATAATAAATTTTATATTTTGTGTTTCTAATTGTTTTTACTGCAACTTAATGTATTATTAGAACTATAGTTTAAGGTCTTATTATTTCGGAAATGTTAGAGTAGAAGATTCACAAACACAGACACTCTCACAAGTTTTTTCTCCGGCCTTTTCCCAAGAAATTAACCAAGATTGTCAGTTTTGAGGTGATTTACGTTCATTCCCATCCCTGTAAGATTTATGTTCTGTCTGTGGCCGAATAGGTAAGTCTTGTGTGTTTTCTTTGGGTAAATTTGTTGTTTTGGATGTTCTTGCTGCAGTTTGTTGCTGATGTTGAAGTAGTAGAAAGTTGAGTGGACAGCTTTGGCAAGAAGAGAGGGGGGGGGGCTCTGTGTATTTATAAGAGCTGGGAATATATAAATAAGTTTGAGTTGAAGAAAATATAGAAAATGTTGTAAATTATTTTGTGATGATGATAATAATAATAAATAATTCTCACAATGGTACACGAAATAGTAAAATGTTGGTGTGTAGTTTGTGTTATACAAGCAATTTGTAATGCAGAACAATAAATAGAAGCCGTGTATAGTATTTCAGAATTGTGATGATGACGGTCACACGACGACGATTACTCCGACTACTGCGGAACGAAGAAGTCTAGAAGAAGAAACAGCGAGAGCAGGAGTATGAGGTTGACGTTGGCACGGCTTCCTGTCCAAGACTCCGGCTCTCCGTTGAGTTTACACTGGAGAAAATCAATGTGTTTCTTGTGTAGGGCGCCGGGATTCCACTTCGCTCCTCATCGTCGTGGTTCTCTTCCCTCTCTCCTACATATAATACTACAGAACTCTTAAATTCTCGCCGTTGCCTCGGCCACACACATGTCTTTACTTTTGTGTATTTTCCTCGACACTACACACACACACACACTGCTTTTTGCTCTGTGTTTCACACAGACTGCGTATAGTATGAGGGAACGATGAGGACGAGTCACACAACGGTGCTGTTAACCTTCCCACTGGAGTAACTCACACACACAATGTGAAAAAGAACTTTTGACTCTGAAGAGGAACACAGAGCTCCGTGGCCCACTCCTCCATGTCGTCTACTAACTCACTGACTCGATAAAAAGTCCGTCACTAAACTACTACCAACTTGTATTATGCCACTAATGTATGCTTATTAATGTTTGAATCCATTATCAGTCAGTCAGTCGTTCGTGCAGTCATATGTTACAAGTTTCAATACTATTTCCAATAGCTGACATGTAAATGTGTAAAGTTTTAACATATCGACGGTGGAGATGCAAAATGGATTATCTCCCTTGGCGTCTATAGCTGCAAAGTGCGGGACATCCACCATCATATTAATTGCAAGATATGGGATGACTCCACCATAATTTCCAATTGCAGTTGAAATTTTAAATACCAAAAGCTCTCCTTCCTTTTCAGTTTTTAATGCGATTTAAATGGGATAACCCATCTTATGCACTGAATTGATGGTGAATATCTCATCTTGAAATTAGGTTCACATGGAGTTAGCCTACTTTACATCTCCACCGACGATATGTATACCTATAACATCCTGACATATAGATGCGTTAAGGTTCCAATACTATATCTAGGATATTGATATATATAATTATCACTCTTACATACGGACAGCTTCACCATTAAAAGTTGGTTCGCTTGGGGAGTAACCACCCCCTGAATAGTGAAAAATGAGCCGACTTGGTCGTTTAAAGAAAAAGAGTTTTTTTTGGCTTTCGTTATATGTGTACTACATATGTTCACCATTAGTTTTTAGTTATATGTATATTAGATCTTAAATGGAAATATCGTCGTTATGTATACAATATTGTAATATGAAAATGAATAGAAAATAAGCTAAGTATCAATACATTATATGTTCATACTTCCATCGTCATCTTGACATATTACAGATATGTGCAACCATGCCTATTATAAAGGTTATAGATACGTTTAAATTACATAAATATAAACTCGGTGCATGTGCAATAAATTGAATCTCATGCATATGTTACATGTTAGAAGTAAGTTATGTTTTAATTTGTATTTATCATAAACGCATATGTGTGCTTTACCGTTTTAGAACCTCGAAAGTACATATATGCGTAAATTACTCCATGTGGCTTGGTGCATTGTGGATGCAGTGCGATCAAACAGTTTGTGCCTAATGATATGCTAATGTTGAATGTGTCAAACCCTAATTATATATTCTGTTGATACAAACAGTCGATAAACTGATTTCTTGTGTACTTCTATGCCCATGTTGCTTAGTGAGTGTACTACTACTACCTGTGTCTTTTGGTTGAGCATATCCTATTTGTCAGTCCTGTATATCTAGTATAGTTAAACCAAAAGATTTGTTTTAGACTTGCTGGGTAGAAAAGAAACGTTAGATGCATGTGAAGCACATCGAGACGGCAGACGACATTGCTTTAAAAAATGTACAACATCCTGTGCAAAAGATATTTTCTTGTATTATCTGTACCCGTTACACATCACTCAGACTAAAGAAATCGTACAACGTTTAGTTTTGGTAATATGAAGATGTAAAGGTATTTTGGCATTTGGTACATTTTTAGCTTGAAATCGGGCTACATTTTGGGCATTTTCATGATTTTACATCAATTTTGATTCTTTTTCAATACTATTTTGGTAGGTACATCAGTATATCGCTACTTGAGGCACAAGATGGGTTATCCCCATTTTTCGTAAATCCAAGATGGGGTATCAACCATTAATTTTTTGTATTTATTTATTCCATAAAATTGTTGTAAAAAACCCATACTGTACTTAAACTGATGGTAGATATATAACCCATATTGCATTTAAGAAATATGGAGATAACTCACCTTGCTCCTCAAGTAGCGATATTGGGGGAAAGCGTTTACAGCAATTTAATTTATAGCTGTTTAGATATGTTAAGCAGCATTCATTCATTTATGAGTGAGGAAACAAAAAGCGACAATGATGTTGTGACCTGGCGGAGTAAATTTGTAATTTTAGCATAGTGAGCCGTTTGTACATTGTGTACATTTTCGAAAAAACGAGATGTGAGACTTCCTATAAAGCGATGCAAATGTGTACATGCAAAATTTGAAGGAAAACAAGAATAAACTTATGTATATTTACGCCAAGAACGAAGACATATGTTGCTCGTAGTTTTTATCAGCAGTATAGCAGCAACAAATGACTGTAATGCTCTCGTTGGAGGAAAAGTTATCAAACCGATTACCCAGTCCATGAAAATGTTGTTGTTATGAGCGTATATACTAAAGCATATATCATCATATTACAAGTTATATATAACATACTCACAATATACATATAATGGGTTCTATAGCTGTAGGTATGTATTTTTAATACGATCACATAATACTTGCGGGGCTGCAAAGTCATTCTTAAACTGTGGTACCGTGCAATTATTTACGTACCATGAAATCCTATCGATGTTCCTGCACGCACGTTTCCATTTTTTCCTCACTTCTGCCCCTATCTCCATTTCATCTGACGATAAGCATTTGTACGTCTGCTCCTTCCATATTAAATATAGGTAATGCACGAGACCCTCGTCGTCGTAGTCGTCGTCCTTTTTGTTATAGAAACTGATATGCTCCGAGTCGTAAATCTTTAGTGAGATTTCCGCTCCTGAACGGATCTCTTTATGTCTGGTTATTGGCATTAATTGCCATACAGTACAAACGTTTATTCTACAAGCTGCTCTTTAAATGATGATGATTGATGTTTTCAGATATTCTCTTGACCTCGTGACGTTACTGCTGTACATATGTGTGTGCACCACCTTTAGACATTTTCTTTTTTATATAACTACATAAATGTAAATACATATTGTACATAACAAGGTTTGCCTTCACGTGTTCCTTCCCACTTGTTCCATTCCACAAGCGTTTTGATTAAGATTAATCATTGAATTATAATAGGCACTCCTGCATCCGAGTTAACATTTTGTTTAATAGAATTATTTTGATTTTTATTGCGATATTTTGAAATATTTACGTTTCTAACTAAGAATAATTAGTATCAAATAGCTTTTTAATCATTCTCATTTTTCAAAATTATTATTATTTTTGTTCGAAACTATTACGCTGAAAGGGTCCTAGAACAAATATTTTGCAAATTAATCCTCAACTTAACGTTTCCATGGATTTTTTTCTTATAACATAGATTTCAGTTATTATAGTGGTTATAATTATAATGGTAGTGAAATGCATTATTTCGACAATATATCGGAATCCTTTAAAATTATTGCCCTATATATGCCTAAACTTATTATGTCTAAATGCGAAAGTAAACAACATGGAAGTTGTAAATTGTAGAGAGTGAAAGTTTTCCCGACGTGGTTCTGTATATAAACCAACATTTCGTCACTCATCCGTAAACATGAAAATGGACAGCTCCACACCGTGAAAGTATCGGAATCTTGATAAATAGCATTTCAATAATGTTCAACAAAGTATATAATGTAGTGTATATTTTATGCAATCGTAAAAAAAGTTTCTAATGTTGCAATCAAGCCTTATGCAACTATTTTAGTTGCAACTTTACATTCATTTAGTTTAATTCATTTACTTTCATTACATTTACAAGTTTATATTCCAAGGAGTAGGTAGTACTATATGTATATCGTTGGTGGATATGCAAAGTGGACTATCTCCAAAAGTAAACCTAAATGCAACTTGAGATATCCACCACCAATTCAGTGCGAGATGTGATATCCCGTTTAAATTGCATTACAAACTGAAAACGGAAGGAGTTTGTATTTAAAATTTAAACTGCAAGGCAATTGTAAATTATTTTGGAGTATGTCTTTTACTTAAAATGTTGGGGAATATCTCACTTTTTAGCTATTGTAGATGCAATGGAGGTAGCCCACTTTGCATCTCCACCAATTAAGAGTATATAAATTAAGAGTAATTATGAGTAATTGCATCTCTACATATTTAGCTGCCAAAATATGTATCTAATCCTTGTCAGGGAATGATTCAGTGGGGAAATCTAAAAATATAATATACACAGGTGAATTTATTGTCCAGAGATCGGTCGGGGTAAATTTTGCATTTACGATAGTGAGTGATCCTTATGCTGCACAGCTGCACATTGACCGAGACCCCAGCTTTTACCCCCTGAATTTAATCCACTGCTGCTCAATTCTCTTTGAAGAAGTAGTACTCCGAGTACAATAGCATATGTCTCGTTACAGCAAAAAGCTTCTGTTTTCATTGGTCTAATAAACTTTGTAGAAGCTTCCAGAATTCTATGATATGTTCATATCTTCATAAGCCTAATGGAATAACACAGGAGTTCACTTCCATTTTTATTCCCAAACATAAATTTGGCAAGTAGTATGGAATACAGTCTATACTCATTATCAATATATAGTAACAGTATATACGCAGCTAGGCTAACATAAGGAATTGTATAACTGTAACCAAGGCTAGATATATACGGTATAGCAGTCGAAGTAGCTACTCAAACGTTTAATGACAGCTCTGTTCATTCCTTTATACTCGCCATGGAGTCTGGACTGTGAAGCAGGATTCTGCTATTATGGGTGAGTAATTCCTCGAATGGAGTCGTCAACAGAGCTGCACTCTCGTTTCGAATACAACGGAATCTGATTCATGGGAATCCGACCGATGAACCTGTTAAGCAGGAAAAACAATGGTGAATTAATTCTGACTGCAGTTGCGATGCATTTATAAAATAGTCTCCAGTGTACATACGAGTCCACAAAGCATACGGCTAATTACAGTAATGAATCAAATGGGAATAGTGTGCTGGTGAAGCTTATGATTATTATTATTACTCTCTAGGATTACACATACAATCAACTTTACTCTCTTGGAGTATGCTTACAATTAATTCACTCTCTTCTGGATTACACATATAATTAACTTGACTCTTTTCTGGATTTTGGGCCGGAATCGGGGCATTTGGGACTATGATCAACATAAAAATATAATATGTTCCTTGATGTACTAATGTATGTACTAGCATATGCGGCAATTAATTAAGAGCTTATTCGTGTTTCATGCAAATTGGCCATATGTCATCTGTGCGGAGCACAACAACAAGAGCGAGTCTCGATGTTAATAAGTCTTGTATGTATGTATAATATCATGTATGCATGTCCAGGAAATTAGGAAATGAACCCAATTTATTGCAATTCCTTGGAGTGCATTTCTGTGTAGTAGTAGTTTCAATCAATAGATACTTTTTACCTCAAATTAAATGGTTTTTAATTTCGATTTACTATAGTAAATTACGTATACAATTAGTACTGCAGTAATAAATCTTATGAATAAATCCAATAACCCCGGAGGAACATATCGTGGGTGGGGATGCAAAAGTGCGGGCTATCTCCAAATGAACCAAAATGCAAGATGAGATATCCACTATCAACTCAGTGCAAGAAAGGATATCCCGTTTAAATTGCATTAAAAACTGAAAAAGGAGGAGCTTTTGTATTTAAAATTTAAACTGCAAGGCAATTGTAAATTATATTGGAGTTATCCCAGACCTTGTATGTACTTAAAATGATGGTGGATGTCCTACTTTGCAGCACATGGAGGTAGCCCAATTTGCATCTCCATCGACGATATGTACAAAATTCCAGTCAGAACTGTTTTGTTTCAGTGTGTACTTAGTACATAGGTATATCTGAATACGTGCTAAAATGTATGGTAAGTCCTTTTACCAGCAATATTCCAAAAATCCATCGATATGACATTTTCGTTTGTTATTGTCACAGCTCCAAAACCTTCAAAATATGAAGTTCGTACTTTGAATGCTTAGAATATCATGAAGGTTATGAATACATTAGGGTTTAGGTTACTGTGGAAAAACATGTATTTAAATGTTAAGAAACATCGTGGAGTGCGTAGAAATTGTGCATATATTTATGGTGTGTAGTATTCTCAGCAGAAGTTTCTGAAAATACTGAATCCGATTGGGAGCCTCCAATATAATATGCTTCATTCCGGAATTCCCACGAGTTTATCAGCTTGAGTGATCATCGAAAAGAGCTACTATTTGTGCATGTCTTCGAAGTAGTCTTGTCTGAGAACATCATTATTTTGATGTTCAACTCGTGTAGTGTACACATTTATATACTTCAGTATAGTTAAACCAGTTACTTCTTGTCTCACTGCATACGTGTTTTATTAAACACGCATACTTGTACATATAATTCCATATCAATATGTATACATATGAGGATGCATTTCAGGGTTGAAGAGGCAAATATAACTATCTCCACCGTGTCCCAAAATGCAATAAGAATGACTGTAGCTACCGAATATTATTTTTAAAGTTTGGAATGCAAAAGTAACTATCTCGTTTATTTACCATTACAAAAACACATAAACGGTAGAAAATGCTGGAATATTTTCCCTTTTTACTACATGCATGACTTAGCAGTAGTTTTCCAGCAGCGGCGGAATTTTGCTTGCCCTATCAATGCACTACTCATGATAATGTAAACACATAGGCCGTGCTTTTAAACGACCTGGTCAGTTTTGCATTACAATATTTGCGAAATATCTTATATAACCGTAGTAATTTTTACGCTTTAGCAACTGAGTAGATAATTATATTTGCCTCTTCAACCCCACTATGCATATTTACTTTATTTAATGCGCTGTACTACAATCTCGCATATAAAAATATTTGTGTACAATACTCCACTATACAACTACAGGTACTTACATTTATATCGTTATATTTGAAGAACCCCCTCACATGACTAATTTGATTGAGCATAAGTTGTTTTCCTTAACTTGTTTTCCAATATGCTCATGTGGATGCGACGGTAAATGTAGACTGTTGGGAATAAAGATATCATGTGGGTATTGAAGGATAATAGTATATGGGATGGGATAAAATAGTGCCAGGATGGTTATTTTTAGTTCCTTATATATTTCTGCCTTCTTTTGGCTCTTGCTCTTCCCATTCCCTTCGATCGTCTATGTTTGTTGGAGATATTACCGTTTTTGCTCCTATACACCACATTGCTTTTTGATTCTCTTGAGTAAGCGTGACCCACAATGCGAAGGTAATTACTATAGGTATATGTAAATCTATTTGCTTATTTCCATAATATGATTTCTGTATCTTGCGATAGGGTATAGCACACTATAACGAAAAAAATTTGTATGTCCTACCCAATTTTTTAAATATACTCCAGTATATTTTATATGCTTTCCCCAATAACCCATGCCCGATTCGATCGTTTGCTTGCGCACTTTACTGTTTTGTTTTAGCTCCTCTTTTCTGTAGTTCTTTTTAAAGTATAATATTTATATAATATTGTTGCCCTATAAGACTCGGTAATAGCGTACATTATATTAAAAAACTATAGGCATATATGATATGTTCCTATATAGCGAATTATTACAAATATGCTTCGTACCGTCTCTGACGGTAAATGCAGGTCTCGTAGCAGTTATACAATATATATGTATGTACATACTTTCACTTTGTGGATAGGCGGAGTTTGTAGAATATTGTAGATCAAGTGAAGTAGCCAAGAATGAGAGGAGCAGAGGAAATTAGGGTGAAATTATTATTAATTCCGGCAGCTAATTAGATAAGGACTTAACGATGGGAAATTTTCGGACGAGATATCAAAGACACTGTCCAGGCTATTATTAGTAATTACATATACATATATGTACTATATGCTCTACCTTCCCGCTGTTATATACATACACGTTCATAACTGAAGCAAGTATTGATTTGTCGGTGGGTTTAATTGCTTTTATCTGGAAAATCGAAAATCCAAAAATGTAATAAATTACTATATACAGACCCATCTACATCTACATCAGACCCATCTATACAGACCTATCTGTATACCCACAAATACACATATCGCCGTTAAAAAGGCAAATGTTACTATCTCCACATAGTTGCTAAAATGCAAGAATGACTACAACTTCGTAATATTATTTTGAAAGTTTCGAATGCTATAGTAACTATCTATCTCAAAATAGTACATAAAGGGTAGAAACTGCTGGAATATTTTCCCTTTCTACAACACGCATGATTTAGCACTAGTTTTCCAGCAGCGGAGGGATTTTACTTCCCGTATAAATGGGCTATAGTGATGACAATATAAACACATATGCTAAGCTTTTAAACGACATCATCACTTTTGCATATATTTGTGAAATATTTTATTGCAACTGTAAATGCTGCTTAATATGTTACATCCCCAACGACGATGTGTATGTAAAATATATGTATGTGTAAAAATATTTAAGTACATACTTACTAAATAATTATTATTAGTTTTCCGATGTTCAGTAACCCTCAGGTTTCAAATGTAACAAATCATGGGATCGGAGTATCGTTATTTCTTTTATAGACACGCCGTACTTTATTTTGCCAGCTACTTATTTAATAGCCACATATGTATAAAACACACATTCATGATGTTAAACTTCTGCGGCAGTGTATTAAATACGTCCAAAGAGAAACATCATGGCTATGGTTGGCTGGAAAAGCGATGATGTTCCACTGCTCCTGAAGTTTCCCCCGTGTGGTGCGTACAGTTGCAAAACTAGGAGCGAAGGGCATGTGGGGAAGGATAATGTATGGTGGGCGAAACCCAATAAATTTTAATAATTTCTTTTCCAGCCTTAAGTAAAATTATTAAAACCTCTTTTCCCCCGCACTGACTTCCTCCCGAAAAAAACCACATAATTTTTCTTGATTTCCCATTGAATCTGCAGGAAGAAAGTTCGAATGTGATGAAACCGTATTACATAAATGGCGTAGGTATAAACTTTTACTATTAGTTTGTATGTGTTTATATATGTAAAATACTTATATGCATTTACGTACATGAATATAATAAATTAAAAATAAGTACTAGTTTCTATACAAGTGTTCGGTCCAAACTAACGATAAGAGCAAATTTCGCTTTGGAAGCAAAAATCTTAATTTTTATTACCGAGTTTTGGAAAATCATGATGTATGGGGAAGTATGGCGGGACAATAATACATAAGCTTTTTAATATTATAAAAGGCTTTCTGCTTGCATTTGCCCTAGTGGCGTCACAGAAGACAGCGCAAAATGTAACTGATTTCATAGAAAAGCAGAAACCCAAGCGGGCGATAAACTGTTTTTATATGGAAATGGATTATACGTATAAATAATAATTACTCATTATTATCTTCTTCCAAGGCGGCACAAGTCTGGCGTAATTAAAATGTATAAACGGAAAGTCCCCGTGTCTCATTAGTCGTCTCAGTAAGCTGAGTTCAGTGAGTAAGCTCAAAAGCTATAAGGTTTGGATAAACGGATAATAAGGTTATGGAAGGGCGTTAGGCCTTGGTTCATACAAAGAGATACATAGGATACATATTACAAAATTTCTTATCAGGTGAAAAATAAATATAAAATTAACTATCTGTTACACAATGAAAAACAAAATTAGTACAAAATAATTCAAAATTAAATTCAAAATTAAATTCAAAATTAAATTCAAAATTAAATTCAAAATTAAATTCAAAATTAAATTC
>JAQGAK010002010.1:0-24060 GCA_034696945.1 Lipothrix lubbocki
TTTTTATTATTTGGTTTTATTATTTATTTATTTTTATTATTTGGTTTTATTGTTTATTATTTGGTTTTATTATTTATTTGTTTTTATTATTTGGTTTTATTGTTTATTTAGTTTTATTATTTATTTATTTTTGTTTTTATTATCAACAAATGCAAATCTCCATAATTAGCAAATTTGTGATAAGCAAATGAAGTTGACAAGACTATTTTGTTGTCTTCCAACAGATTTGTTTATCTCTCAATTAACCTTCAAGTCTGTTCATAATCCTTACTCTGGGAATTCCAACAAGACGACAGGATCAATCTTTACAGCAGTCACAGTTTGGTTGGTAAAAATTGAATTTATTATTTATTTCATTTTTGATGCTTTAACTACAATTTGTTGCTGAATCTACTTTATTCCGAACTTCCGATCGTATTCCCTTCGGAAGAAACTAATCTCCAAGAAGACTATTTTAACTTGGAAATGTCCGTCTGCGGGATCTGCTACTTGGATTTGGCGACCAAGCCAAGGAACAAATCTTGGGAACAGCTTTTCAAGCGCTACCCAAAGGTCAAAGAATATTTCGATCAGACTCCGGACCAAGTTGACATCCCACCGACCGTCGATTCCGTCTTCACAAGTTGTAAAGCTGCCTTTCATAATATTTGCATCACGGAATGGTTGATGCTGACCAAGTAAATAAAATTCATTTTTAAAATAATCAAAATAAATAATAGATAAATAGTGTAAATTATTGCATTCTTTTAATTAATTGTTTAAAAATTATTTCGTAATTTTATTATATTTTTTTCTTCGTTTTTTTAAAAAACAAGGAAATAAAATTTACAATAAAAATAATTTTAAAAAATTTATAACAAGTTTGTTGTGTTTGATTGTTGAGAATTTAATTTACTATTTGTAAGTTTGTTTTCTTCCAGGAGCATGACCTGCCCAGCCTGTGAAGTCTCGATGACCTTCTCCGACTTGCGCTGCAAGCATTTTAAAGCAATTAAGGAAGATCGAGATGCTCTTTATGGAAGGGCCAGATTAGTTACAGATTCTCACAGTTCGAGTATTGCGGAAGATGAGACACAGGAAGCTGCCCAAGGGGATTTTCGATGTGGAAGAGGTAGGTCAACAATATCTTAATGTACAAGAATTCTTTATTTTCAACTTATTTTTGATAATCGATTTTAAAATTTGGCTCCGGTTATGGTGAGTATCGAAGATTCGTATTTGGTTGATTTGTGATTGCAGATTTACTTCCTTTAACTAAATACATGTATTTTATGGTGCCCATCGACCAAAAACATCAGTATTTTAATGACTTTAGGTGATTTTGTGTTTGCAATTGCAAATCAAAATCAATTTTTGTGGCAGAATTCAATGAAAAATGCCGCTATTTAAAATCTTTTTTAGTAAGACTTGACCAAGATCCGAAATGATTTTTAAACTGAAATTCAACAAATTGGAAGAATTTTGACAGTATTGATTGAATTATTTTTAACACTGTAGTTCGACCGAAAGTAGTGGTGACGGATGTCCTACACAACAACCAGCTCACCAAATGCACCACTTTCTTCTACAACGGCAGGAGCAGCTTGTTGGATCAGATGGACAGCGATGATGAGAGGTCAACTGATGAATCCGAGTGGGTCACCCCGCCTCCGTGGAACCAAGGAACGCCGGAAGGTGCTATTAAGGATGACCCCATTGTGTTCAATTGGACCCCACAGAAGAGCAGGTATTTGGTTTTATTTATTGCATTGATGTCATTCATTCATAATATTAAATACATTAATAATTTGTAAGTTATAATTTTTGTTCGATTTAATTGTTTTTTGGAAAGTCTAAAATAAATATGGAATTATTTTGAAACTCGTTTTAGCAGGAGCAGTTCAAGTAGCCGGGAGTATGCCGATTCAGTTAGTACCGGCACCACTGAAACAGACTCTCATGAGTCCCTTCGATGCAATTCTTTGGATGGAAATCTTGCTGCGTAAGGCTTAACTACTAAAGTACTTAAAAATTCTCCCTTTTTTGGCCTTTCGCATTCTCCATCCTGTCAACCTTCCTTCGTGGCTTCATAAATTAAACAAGTACTTTTTGCGTGCATAATACTAATTTTCTTTAAATTATTATCGTCTAGACTTTTATACATTTTTGTTGCCACAATAGTTTGTATTAAAAATTAAAATGGATTAAATGCTTATTTATTATTTAATTATTATACTATTCATTCATTTAATACTTAATCATTTTTTAAATTATTTATTAATTATTAGTTAATTATTTATTGATTGATATTTATTAACTGAAATTATTATTTTCCTTATTTAAATGATTGTAAAATAATTTACGGGTAATATTAAGAAGTTCTTAATTATTTTTTACAGATATAACGTTTATTGTAGAAGGGCTGCTGCTCTGCGTCGTCGTCGTTATGCTATTAGTGCCGCAAGTGGCCATCAAGGACCGAATAGACTGGGATTTCTATTTCCTTCAGGAGACATGGGATTTTACAGATATTAGTATTTATTTTCTTCCGAGTACACTTATGAGCATAATTTCAAATAAATTTGTGTTGCATTTTACCCTGTGCTGTCAAATTGTTTTTTGTGGTCTTATCTGAATATCACGGATTTATTAATTTCTATTTACTTTACATACACATGTGTTTTTCATGTAATTATAAGTTGTGCTTGATGTTATGAATTTTGACTGTAACCTTGTTTTGTACAGTTTTTGTTGGTACTTACATGTTTTTTTGACCATGAGTTTTGAAAATTTTGTCACAATCGCGCTATAAAATTAATATTATTAATTATTAATATTATTAATATATTATTAATTATGATAGTATTACAAAATTAATGAAATATTATTTATTCTGTAATATTTTACTTTAGGTAAGTTGTTTTATTGTACGATAATTGGATTTGTTGACCTAAGACTTTTATTTACTTTACGCAACTGTTGCTGCAATGTATTTAATATTAATACTGGAATGTATTTTGCTTGTATTTCTTATTTACTGATTTATTATTATAAAAATTATTGTACAAATTGTATGGATAAGCTCTAATGCTCGATTTTGGAATTTATTGAAATTGTGCCTGTGTCAATAATGCTTTACGCCAAATCTAAAAAATCAGTAAATTCAAGACCTCATTGTTCCGTTTCCTAATCAGTTTATCCAATATATTGTTTTTATTTGTTTATCATCGAGGTATTTAGGCTATTTTTATAAAATTTTAAAAGTGATTTTAAGTCAATTTTTGTTTTTTTTCTAATTTGGTTTTTGTGGTTTTTATAGCCTAATGCCAGTGGTTTTCCATGAGCTTTAATGGTTGTTATTAGGGTTTGCTGTTGCTTTAGCTCACATCGACGTTTTGCAGTTGATTTTTTAATCTGGTCTTCGACCATCACGTTTATACGTCAGAAGTGAAAACTCAAAACTATTGGGATTGAGAAAGATATCTTGGTAATATGCAGTTGAGGCGCTAATTTTATTTTGAAGGTCGAAAATCATGACAGTTACCTACACAGCGGAAGTTGCCACTTGCCGCGGATTAGGCAACTTCCACCGGCTTTTAAGAAGGTGATTTTATTTCTGCACTGAATTATTTTTTTAATTTACATATATTTATGTTGTATTAGTGAATTGCGTACTGTGTCGTAAGGCATATACCATAGCGGTATCAGTGAAATAAAGTTTATTTCTTTCTCTTTTTAATTTAATTGGATTTATTCTGTGTTTAATTTTTAATATAATTGGAATTATTTCGTGCTTAATTTTAATTTTATTATATTTATTTTGAATTTAATTTAAATTTTTGTATTGTAACTTGAATTTCTTTAAATTATATATTTTTTTGCTCATCCCTACATTTAGATGGAAAGGAAGCATTTACAAGCTGGTATGGCTGGATTTGTTGCTGTACATCTTAGCCTACGCCGTCATAAGTTGCTTCTACAGATTTTATTTATACGAATACGGGAAAACAGACCCTGATGTGAAACGAGCAGAAGAGTAATTTGTTCTTCCTTCCCCATAAATTTTTTAAAATCCGAAAATAATGTCCAGTGATACCTACCAAATTAACATTAAAATGAGTAAATGAAATCAATTAATTTTTTTTTATAATTTCTTAAGATCGTTCAAGGATATGGTAACTTACTGTAAGACCTACTACGGGACGATTCCTCTATCTTTCATTTTAGGGTTTTACGTCACAAATGTTGTGACGAGGTAAGTTCATAGAAAAATTATTCCACAAATAAGTTTAACCTCCTTACTTCTAAATCTAACGTTGCTAATTGAATTTATATTCAATTTTTTTCAAACTAATTGCTTGGGTTATATTAGATGGTGGGCCCAATTCATGCTCATGCCTTGGCCTGACAATCTGGCGACGCTCATTTCGACAAATATTCATGGGAATGTAAAGTTTCTTTGATTTTTCCTGAGTTATTAAAAACCGTTTTAATTAATTTCAACTTGTTTAATGTTATTAATGTTTTTTTTTAATCTTATTTATTTCAAAAAACAATACGGATTTTGTTAAAATTATGAACTATTTGCAAATACAATGAATTATTTTAAAAAAAATTTCCATTATTTGCAAATAAAATTTGAATTAATTTGTTAAACTACCAGGTATTTAAAAACTATTTTGATTTCACAGGACGACAGAGGCCGGATGATGCGGCGAACGATGATGCGGTACTTAAATCTCTCTTTTGTAGTTACAATGGGAATGATGAGCACTCCGGCAAAGAAACGATTTCCAACACTTAATCATCTTGTTGAAGCTGGTATTCAGTTTATTGTCTAAAAACATTTTATAAATTAATATTTAGATAATAATAATTTATTATTATTTAAAATAGTGGGTTATTAATTATTATAATAATAATTATTATTATTACTATTATTATAAATTATTATTATTATTTATTATTATTTTTTTAAATTTCAGGTTTCCTCTTGCCCCATGAACAAGTAATTATTGAGAATTTAAATAAGAAGACAAAGCACCCCAAGTACTGGGTACCAGTTGTTTGGACGGGTAAGATTCATAATTACTTAAATATAAGTAAAAACATCTGGTGGACTTTTGGTTTTTTAATTAATAATAATGCATAATCACTTGGGATTCGAATGATTTTCTGGCTCTTTTTTTTCTGGTGTTTCTTCTTTCAAGGGGGAATCTTATCTAGGTGAGATAATTAATCAAGTCTCTGGTTTACTTAATTTCTTAGCAAGTTTTGTTGTTTTTTAATATGCTATTTTCAACATATTTTACGCATAATATTTTGTTTTAAAAAATTCTATTTTAATTTCCTAATGTTTTAAATTCTATTTTATTTTGTAATATTCCTGTTTTTAAATATTATTTAATTTGAATATTTTAAAATCAATATAATATTCCGCTGATTTTAATGCTAAATTACAAAAATCCAGAGCTCGGCGAGAAGGTCGACTCCCCGATGACATGTCCATGAATGAGATAATTCAACAGCTTACAAAATGGAGAGCAGGGCTTGGAGATTTGTTGGGCTATGACTGGGCAACAATTCCTTTAATGTACACTCAGGTAGAAATGTATGTAATTTGTAATACTTAAATACTTCTTAATAATCAAATAATTAATTACATAATAAATTTATTGCCAGGTAGTAACGCTGGCCGTGTACTTGTATTTCACAGCTGCAATAGTCGGCAAGCAATTTATTTATGACAATAAAGGAGATATTGATTTATACGTTCCATTTTTTACGTTGGCGGAGGTGAGATTTTAAATCATATTAATTTGCAATACAAATTAAATAACACAATAATATATTTTTATTTATAAAGTGAATCATTTAAAATTTTAGTATGTAAATTATTAAAGAATTATGTATTTTTATTTATTATTGATTTATTATTTGTTTCATCTTTTGGTCTTCCAGTTCTTCTTTTACGTAGGCTGGTTGAAAGTAGCGGAGACACTTGTGAATCCTTTCGGTGAGGACGACGATGACTTTGAAGTGAATTGGCTCATCGACCGAAACCTTCAGGTGTCGTATTTAATTGTGGACGAAATGCATGCGGAGCATCCACCAATGCTAAAGGATGCTTACTGGGATGAAACGGGTCCTATCGAATTGCCGTACACGGAAGCGGCAATGAAACATAGAACTGAAGGACATCATGGCTCGGCGAATTTTGTAGGCACAGATCATGCGGATTTTATTTACGCGGATAACCAGGTAAAATATTTTAAAAAGAATCGGATGTGTTTTAAGAAATAATTCGTTAAATAATATTTATTAATGCCATTAATATTTATTAATTATTTATAATATTAATTATTTATAACTTAATTTAATATTTTAACAATAAGTAATTTTTTTGAAATTGAAATAAAGGACTTATTTGCACTGAAACACAATCGAAGTGGAATTTCCAGCCACCATTCTTTGGAGCAGTTAATAAATGAAGGTAAGTTTTCTACCTTTTTCACTTTACTGCCTTTGACTTTTATCAATTTGTTAAATTTGTTTTAATTATTTACAAAGTGCAATTTATTATTGAATTTTTAAATTATTTAACTACTTATTCGTTGAATTTTTTTTATAACGGAGATTTGATTGAATGAGATAATATTTATCTAAAATTATAATTACAAATTGTAACAAATGGACGGCAATTATAAATCAAATTATAATAAATTAATTGTTGTTTCTTCAACAACAGTCCACCATAAGAACAAGAAATTTACAGCGGATGGCGAATTCATTGTACGTAAATCTTAATAATCTATTTATTTTTAAATTTAAAATGAGATTATAATGAAACATTTAAAGTACAACTTATTTATTGTTACTTATTTTTACTTAAATATTGTAAATTAGTAGTCAGTTTCTTATTTTATTATTATTTTTCATTATTCATTTTATAACCTAAAATTGATAACAACTGCATTTAAATATTTAAGAAACAGTCTCCGAAAGGCACGGAAAAGGAAGAAACCAAGGCGCCTTCAACAAAACCAGCCACAAATCCCGCTGCTGCTACTGGAAAGAAAACTTCCAAATAATAATATTTTGTTTAATAATTAATTTGTACAATTTTTACGTCTTGACGTCGTCAAAAATAATAACGTACGCGTAAAAAAAGCAAATTGTGAATAAAATAATTTCAATTACGCAGGATTTGTAATAAAATAAATTATTACAATGTCACCTCCTCGCGCCTGTATTATTTGCACGAAGCTTATTATTTTAGGATTTTGTACAAAAATCGTAAACATAAATATTTAACATTAATATTATGTAAATAATTAATAATAATATCATTATTAAAAATCAGACTCTACGGTTGGTTGGCAGTTCATTTTCTTCTGCAAAATCACTGAAGGAATAATATAAAA
Organism: Lipothrix lubbocki; assembly: GCA_034696945.1. Classification (NCBI taxonomy): domain Eukaryota; kingdom Metazoa; phylum Arthropoda; class Collembola; order Symphypleona; family Sminthuridae; genus Lipothrix; species Lipothrix lubbocki. Next base: position 7,404 of record JAQGAK010002010.1, read on the forward strand.
TTAATTCCTGTAATATTATAAATTACACTTCGGTCTCAGAATGAGCTCTGGATGACGTTGTGGGTGTCGTACCACCCGGAGAATCTTGAATGAAAGCATCCGCGTCGGGAACGTCCAAATCTAAGCATTCTGGAAAAATTAAAGAATAAAGACATTAATTAAAGAGAAATAAGATATTATTTAATAAAATCCAGTCGTATAACTATTACCTATATATATATAAGGATTTATGTTGAAGCGATGAATAAATTCTAAAATAATAAATTTAAACAAATTACCAGTAGAAGAATCCACCACCCGATTATCCGGCATGCTCCGAATCTCCAGGAACTTGTAAGTTGCAGCAGCAGATTGAAATGAATTTTCAAAACCTTCAACAGCTTCTCGTAGGTCGTAATGATTTCTCCAGTGTCTGAGCCGACCAAAACCGAGCCTCTGGAATGAAGGTTTGTTTGCTGAAGTCAGAGTGATGCAAACATTTTCCTTACGCCGATTATTAGGGAATTCACTCAAGTCGTACTGATTTTTCCAGCGAGCGAGCTTGTCCAGTCTGATGCTCTTCAGAGATTTCCATGGAGCTTTTAATCTAAGGAAATTATTTTATAGAAATAGACGAAATTAATACAAAAATTAATACAAAAATTAATACAAAAATTAATACAAAAATTAATACAAAAATTAATACAAAAATTAATACAACAATTAATACAAAACTAATACAAAAATTAATAATTTAATACAAAACTAATACAAAACTAATACAAAAGATAATACAAATCTAATACAAAAACTAATACAAAAGATAATACAAATCTAATACAAAAACTAATACAAAAGATAATACAAATCTAATACAAAAATTAATACAAAATAACTCACACCATCTTCAGATTATTAGTACGGAGGTACTTTTTCACCAATGTCCCTGCACCAGGATGATTTCGGTCGACTTCCGGGCAAGAATCCAATTGAGTCGGGACGGATCGAGAAATCTGACATGGGGATTCTTTTCCATTTTTTACTTTCCCCTCTTGCTCATGACTTGTTCCGTTCAAAATATCATGAGAACCATTCATTCTCCCTAAATTTTCAGCATTTCCAGAATTTTCTCCAGCTGAAGTCAACAAGTCCGGATTACTGCTGCTGGCTTGATGAAAATTATGTAAAACAGGCATATTCGGTTTTTCCAATGACGCTAAAAGTCTTCAAAAATCAAGGACACTAAAAACTTTTAATTACATTAATTTATATTTAACTTTTTATTATATTCATTCGAATGAGAAATTCCCATGTGTGTGCAATGGAACAGAGCCTTCCGTTTACAGTTCACGTCCTGAAATAAAATAAAATTTAAAGTCATCCGCTGCATTGTGTCGTCATTTGTTTTTTCATTTTGTTTTGCATATATGAATTTCTATTCATAGGATTTAATAACGTCAACGTCTGATGATTTTCTCTGGTTTTTGTTTATTTTTATTTAATTTTCTAGCTTATTTTACAGGTGGTTTTCCAGTTATATAATTTATTTTACTTCTGCTTTTCATTTCTTTTAACCATCTTCGTTTTATTTAATTCATTAAATGAATTAAAACAATATTTTGCTGAAGAAAACTACAAAAATAAATATTTATTTAATTTATTTTCCCTTTTGACCTTCAATGAGATTTTCCATCCCGCGCCATCTTTCCATCGAATGCAGACTCCAAGCTCCAAAAAAAATTCCAGCGAGAATTTTTCGTTTACATTTTAGCGTTTTGCATAAATTCCATGAAGAACATTTTGCTTAATTAATTGATTTGTATAAAACAAATCAATGAATAAATGCAGCATTATGAATACAAAATAAATAAATAAATAAAAACCATTAAATAAATAAAAATTATTATAATAAGTAAATAAAAATCATTATAATAAATAAATAAAAATCATAATAAATAAATCATAGAACAAAAATAAATAAAAATCATTATAACAAATAAATAATAGAACAAATAAATAAAAATCATTATAACAAATAAATAATAGAACAAATAAATAAAAATCATTATAATAAATAATAGGAATAAATAAATAAAAAAAATTGTATAATAAATAATGGCTTATTGGCTTTATCTCGTTTTTAAATGTCGTTGTATAAAACTTTTCACGACCTAAACCTGGAACATTATCAAATGAATAACAAATAATCAATATAAAGAATAAATTAAAATTCTTAAAATCTGTTCTGAGCGATGCAATAAAATGAACTAAATTTTAAAAAATTATTTTACATTGCGTTTATTATATTGCAGATTGACACTTCGATTAGATATTATTTATTCACCACACTTGTAATGAAAATGTAATCACCTTACATATTAAATTATAGAAAGTCAAAATAATTCAATAAAATTTGTCATTAAATATTAGGATCTGACGTTACCTATTTGCTGCGTAAATTGTACACTTTTTATCATTTTAAATACATAATTTCGTAAATAAATATTTCAATGTTATTACATAAATATTTTTAAGCAACAGGAACACCCGGAATTTTGTTTGCTACTCAGTACTTTACATGTTCACACTGGTGTCGTAGCATTTTTAAAAGAAGCTTTTGATGAACGGAAATACGTAACAATACTGGAAGACCATTCCGAGGGCCGCGGCCACAAATAAAATTATTGTATTCCAGCGATTCAAATCGATGTTGTTGGGTTGACAACATGAGCATTTTTGGCAATGACCAGATGTGCTTGGTGCTGCTGCATCGGAAGAAATTACTGTTGGATCATTGTCACTTGCGCAGTCAGAAGTGCTTTGTCTAGTTTCCGATTCAGATTTAATTTCCGTTGCAGTCTTATTAATGGATTCTGACCTCTTTCCTTCAGTCGCTTCCGCATCTTTGGATTTCCTTGCCGGAGAATTTTTTGCATCGGCGGCGAGATCAGTTTCTTGGTCCATGTGACTTATTGCGCTTGCGTCGGCAAATTCCTCGGTCGAATCGCATATTACGAAACTGGCGTCGCTTTCAGTTTTCATTTCACTGTGGGAAGTCATATTATTTGTAATTAAAAATAATAATATGCAGTATTAAATATTATTATATTATAAGCATATAATAAATGATAACACAAAAAAAGTAATAACAAAATGGTTAAACTTAAAAGTGCTTATGGACAATTTTTCACAAACCAAATTGACTCTCCAGGCGTTTGATAACCAATGTTGTCTTTTTCCAGATCAATAAACGAAGAACTTTGAGGCGATTGATTTGTTTCGCCTCCAGGACCGACTCTGTTGAATTAAATCGATGAAAAAGTTAATAATACAATTTACAAATTTTTAAAGCAAAAACTAGAGAATTAATAGGAATGAAGTATAGGTAACTATAATGCTTTTTATTAGAAATAGATTTTACGATGACTGATTTCTTGCTGGGCTAGTTGAAGCGCTAAGACTTGGATTGCCCGCAGGCATTTTTGAAGTTAATATTCCAGACTCGGCTGCCGTGGAATTTCTTCCAGATTCTGTATTTAATGAGAAGGATTTTTTATTCTAAAGTTATATTTTATTATTTGTATAAAGATGAATGTAGAAAATGAACAATAATATTTTTTTTAAATACCTTGTCTAAGTACAGCGGGTTGAGCAACCTCCATTGCAGTATTTGTTTGATTTTGAACTGACGATGGTTTGTGCATAAAATCCTTTTCGAAATCGATGCGGCGCTTCTTCAATTCCAAGTCTAAGTTACTGTTTTTCTTCGAAGAACCCTTATTCTTTTTATGAGCCAAGTCGCTTTTGTTGTTCGTTGTTTTTGTTTTCCTCTTCTGACGAACCGAATTAACTAATTTTTTCAGACCGAATTTAGATTTCCACCTTTTGATAAAAAGCCAAATGAAATATGATTGTAATGAAAATCGGTTTTAAAGGCCAAATTGTGATTGTTTGTAAACAGTCATTGGAGAGAGTCTATGGAGCGAGAAAGCCTTGACATTTCTGCTAAATAATATTTGTAAAAATCATAATAATCGAAAACAACAAAAATAAAATAATAAATTACGTAATATTAATAAAATAATATATCGTGTAATAAACAACAACATAAATAATAATAATTATCATTATAATAAATATTAAAATAAATAATATTATAAATAATATAATAAATCATATAATAAATAATAAAATAAATAATAAAATAAATATTATAATAAAATAAATATTATAATAAAATAAATATTATAATAAAATAAATATTATAATAAAATAAGTATTATAATAAAATAAATATTATAATAAAATAAATATTATAATAAAATAAATATTATAATAAATAACAAAATAAATAACAAAATAAAAAATGAATGACTACCTGTTCATTAAAAAGGGAAAAAACTAACCATTTGCCACTGGCTGTGGAAGTAAAGCTAACGGTTCCTTGTTTCGGTGGGTTGAAGTTAAAGCTGAGACTCAACGATTTCAGACTTTCATCGAGGGGCAAAAGCGGTTTCGAAAAAACAAGCCTGCTGTCGCTTTTTCCGCCAACACTCACAGCACGCTTTCTACTTTTTAAGGGCGAAGAGGCCAACGAGATTTCTTCTGGCGGTGATACGATTTTCCCGTTCCCGAACCCGATAAATGGCGTTGTTGTCGTCATTCCTTTAATTATTACACAACTTTTTATTTCTAAAAATTAAACAACTATTGATTCGAAGCAGTAGCAAGTTGCACAGAGGTTGATAATTAATTTAATTTTGTTTTTAAACAAAGTTATTCCAGTTTAGTAGTCTATAGGTTCAAACAAGAGTCCAGTGGTGGAGTGGAAGTGGAAGTCAATCAACTAAGTAACCGAATAACCGAACTACCGAACACCAAACGAACCGGAATTTCGGTTTGATTTAAGCAAGTTTCATTTTTGATATTTTAATTTGATTTTTATTGATTAATAATTTTAAGAAATCAGCTCTCCTAGCTTTTTTTTTAAATTCAAAAAAATTTAAGATGCAATTTATGCAGTAAAAGATTAAAAATGCTTTTAAAAAATTGGTTGAATAAATTGTAATTTTACAAAACTGAGCAATAAACGTAACTATACGCGATTTCATGGGAATCAATAAATTAAATTAAAACTATTAAATAATATTAAATTATTGTTATAAAAAACAAAATACAAAATAAATATAAAGCAGTTATTATTTGTTATTTATTTTCTTTATTTAATTTTTGTTGTTTATATATTTACTAATTTTACAAGAGCAGAAATAGTAATCTGAAGGAATAAAATAAAATTATCCAAGGAATTTCTGGAGCCACCACCGCCTTCATCGTATTCCCCAGTCCGATTATTACACAAATTCGTCCTGCATCGACAAACATTGCCTTCTGGACCGGTGGAGCCACTGTGTTCTGCAATTGGTAGAATATAAGAGAGAAATAAATAAATTTTATTTCACTGATACCGCTACGGTAGTTGCCTTTTACGACGCAGTACGCAATTCACTAAATGTTATACAATATTAGATCAATTTGAATAAATTATTTATCCACATAAATAATTTATAATATTTGTATCTCTTCAAACAGAAATCACTATCCTAATCAATAAAAAAACTCTTTCTAAATGCTCCAAAACATAACAATATGTAATATCATATATAGTCATTGTAACTTCAAAATATTTATTATATCTAGATTAATAGGATCCAGACTACACATTTATCAAATTAAATGTTTTTTAAGATAATTAAAAATATATAAAATGAATAAATAAAGATATTCACCACTGAATGGCGTACAGCCCGCGCTACCCTGGTCCTCTTTCACCTGCGTGCAATTTCGTTTGATGTAACTATTTTCTAAACCGTCTTTAATTTTGCTAGTATTCTTATCTGGATTCTTCCCAAACGTCTCAAAACATTCGCTCTTCAAAGTGCATTTGCGGATTGGCGGGGAATTATTCAAGTACAAACAATCCTCGTATTGCTCCTTGCTGTTATTTTTGTATTCGGCATAGCATTCGTAGCAACTGATTTTGACGGCGGATTTGGCTGCTGAAAAAACTCTTTTGTGAACTATTAAATGCTCAAGCCACAGCCACGTGTGTGTTACTAATTGTTTTGTTGTATAAATAATTTCGTAATAAAATATATTTTTAGGAAATCGTAATAATACTTTACCATCGTTTAAGATGAGAGTGCTCAACAAGAAACTAATGGACAACAGCACGAGTATCATCGCACATTTCTTGATCTCCCTTCGGTGCTCAACGTATGAGAAAATAAATATCAATGCTCCTTGGATTTTATTATTTATCAACTTAATTGTAATCTTTAGTAAAATTATCAACAATATCAATCTCAAATCCAAATCTACGGTACTTATTATTACATTGATTTTAAACTTAGCTTAATTAAAAGTGTGTGATTTCTTAATTCTGATTTTTGATTGTGAAATTCATTCACGTCAGTCAGACGGATTCACGGATTTACGAACCATATATAAAAAAAAGTAAGCACAAAATAATTTTGATCTTCATTATAACAAAAATTATCGTGAAACTTAAACGAATTTATTATTTAACTCTTTTGTGAAATAATAAAATCAAAAAATTCTGAAAAAATAAATTTGCTGTACTAAATTGTTTAAAAACAATAAGGGACATGATGGGGTTGTGTTATAGTTGTCAGGCATGTTTTAAAAAATATGTGGACTATGGGCATTATTTTTGTTTTTACATTAATTATTTCATTTTATAGTTATTTTAAGTTAAACATTGTTCCCATTATTTAAAATGAGATTTTTTAATAATTTAGAATGATTAAGTGGTGTTTGTCAAATTAGTAATACATGTGTACATTCCGAATCCGAAGCATCAAGTTCATGATGAGAACTCCTCTTCTACGCGGATCGCGTAATGCAGAGTTTTTGAATGGAATTTACTGTAAGAATTGTCAAAGGTCAAGGAATCTGAAAAATATAAAACAATAAAATAATTAATTTACAAATAAAAAATTCAATAAATTATTAAATCAAAAAATTAATCAATTTAATTTAATCCATAAAATAATTTGTAGCTAAAAATTGTTTTATTTATGTTTTATTTCATAAATTTATTATTAACAAGATTACAATTAAGCAAATTAATAGTTTTGATCATTAGTAATTTAATTTCCAACTGACGCAATTGTTAGTGATCATCCATTTTACATCTGCGCCATCCTAATTTACAAGTTCAAAATAATAACCATAGTTATAATTATGTAAAACTCACATGTGCCCGACTCCACAACGTCCACGAGGCCATCTTGAAGGATAAGATGCGCGTCCGCCCTTGCGTACGGAAATAATTGCTCCCCGTGGCATGTGAAAGAAATTCCGATGTCGTGCTTATCCGTCCGGAAGTTCCAGCTATAATGGCGGCCGCGCCGCAAATGTGACAATATGTTGGTTTACTTATATGCATTTATTTTTTATTATTTATTTATACACTTAGTTACTTTCTAGTATGGTACTTTCCATATGGTATTTGTTAAATTTTCAATTAAATATACTAAATTGAAACTTACGAAATTCTCGTGCCAGCGCTGAGGTTAAAGCTTATCACAAACTTCTCCCGCGCAGGGACAACCGTTGTTAAAAATTCTTCGGCTGGGAAATTCTGGGCTCGGGGAAGAAATTCATATCCCAGACTTTTGCAGTACTATTTTGTAAATAAAATAAATAAATTACATACAAAATAAATACAAATAAATTACAACTTTAATTTTGTAAATTCAGCAACAAGTTTAATAAGAATTAAATAAAAATATATAAAAACATCTTCATTTTCCACATTAAAAATAATTCTAATTCTAATAAAATTGTGAAATTAAAATTGTGCGAATATTTGAAAAATATGTGGTAGATACTTATAAATAAATAATTATTAATTCAATTTAAATTAAATACGCTCGGTTTAGCTGTGTTAGTTCCGCCATATTGGGATGGCAATCCATGGGGATCAATATCCGCCAACAGAGCTCTTCGCCATTGAGTAGAACTTCCTCCGAGCACTTTGACCTTTGACAGCGTCCGTTGAGATAGGATGGGCGACACGACCGTCCACGCAAGTTCGAATATTTTTGGAACTACATAATGAAATGAAAAGGAAGTATGTATAGAAAAGTTCACTAAAAATGCTCTTTACAATTATTTAATAAATGTATTTTGGAAAATTCTAAAAATTTCCAAGAAGCATAATTTTATTACTTATTCGTTATAAAACTTATTAAACTAAATAAAGTGAATAGTTATTGTGGAGAGTAAACTAATAAAAAAAATAATGTTTGTACCATTGATGACATATGTAGTCTTCATTCTTTCGGGGTAATAAGCTTCGTAGGATTGGAAGACTTCGATTCCGAGGTTGAGAACTAAAATTAGATGAGTTATAACATTTCAAAAATACAAAGCTTATTAGTCAATTATAGTAAATTTGGTATTATTGGAAAAACCTCGTCTGGAAAGAACTTGACTCAAGGCCAACTTGTCACAATCAAATATAAACACCAGTTGGGTGTGCATCTTTTTTGGTGTACTGATCATTTTCAAATATCTCACTGAACATTCGATTATTTGCAGAAAATACTGCCGGATTTCTTCATCTTGACCTTGTTCAAGCAGATCTTTCATGTTCCATCTGCCGATTGGGATAATCCCAACTGTGGGAAACGTAAAATAATTAGGAATGTAGTTTTTTATTATAGAAATATGCATTATACATATTTCGTTATTTTTTTATAATAATATTATATTTTTATTATTTTTTTATAGTAATATTTGTTTTTAATTTTAATTTTTTTTTAAATTATTTATTTTTGTAATATATATATATTATCAATTATCAACTGCTATATTTGAAATATTTGCGTGTACTAATTAAATCGATCTATTTTTGTGGGTAAATTTTATATTTCTGCAATTTCTATTACCTGGACTTCCATCCTTGTCAATTCCACACGGAGCAAAAATGTGGAAGTGACACAATAAAAATTCAGAGATATTTGCTGGATCACATTTTGTGTCAGCTTGAAACTCTCGCCGCCATTTCAAGCACTAGAAAAATAAGAAATTTGATATTTATTTTTGCCGGATAATTCAGTTTTAAAACTTCTTCCGTATGCCGTAACTGTATTGCATAATATTTTTTTTGTTTTAATAATAATAATAATAATTTTTTATTGATAACAGAATCAAAACTTACATTTCGAAGCTGTTCCTCCGCTTTATTCACGTTGAGATCGCGTGCTGCAAGACATTAGTTAATTAATATGTAAAAACTAAAACTTTTTGCTTCGTATAACTTCTTTATCAAATCACTATGTAAATTTCACCTCACCTCTCAACCATCGAATCAAGTTTGCATTGTGAGCTTCGTAGTCGTCGAATTTTGGCAAAATATCGCTGATTTTGGCACGGAACTTTTCGGAATTCGTAAAAATATTTATTATTAGATGTTTTAAAAAAAATACTTTCTTTAGTTTACAAATATATAACGATTAAAATAATTTTTAAATTAAATTAAAAATCCATTATTTGCAAAATTTTAAGCATAAATAAGTAAATTTCTAATATTTGAAAGAAATTTCAAAGAATTGTTATTTACATTTTGTTTGGATTCGTTGCGCAAAAAGTTTTAAAATATTAAATAATAAAACGCAATAACTTAAAAATCAACTTTAAAAATAAAAAAAAGCTATATAATATTTTATATAAATATGATTAAAATTAAATATATTAAAATCTTGCTCTAACACCCTTCAAAATAATTTCGCCAAATTTTAATAATCCAGAAAAGTTTTTTTTATTTTACCTCTGAGAGTGCTTGCTGCTCCTTGATCGTGAATTCCATGTTGCTCATTTCCAAATCTATACAACGAAACTGAAAGCTTTATTCTTACAATGTGTACGATTAGTATTAGACGGCAAATATTTTAACGTTTTTACAATTTGACGTCAATTACAATAAAAAAGAGGCAAACCGGTTACCTATATAATGATTTTTATGTCGTAGATGCAAATATGAATGGCTTAACTTTGCTCTGTAAACGGATTCTTATTATAAATAATTGTGTTATTAGATCAAGCCTGAATTATTTTCTGAATATTTATGTGGAATTAAGTGTAGAATTAAGTATACATAAACTCTATATAAACTAAAGTAAACTTCATTAACTGTGAACTGGGGTTTCTTAACCCTTTGAAAATTGCAAGTGATTATTATCAATAATAATTATCGCAGATGACATAAAGGCCAAACAATTTATTTTACTTTCATTCGATAATAATAATAAGAGTAAAAGACTGTATGGGGTTATCAAATGCAAAATTTTGCTTGCATTTGAAGAAATGAAAGTATATTATGCTTTTGCCTTGACGGATGAAGTATCTAAAACTTATAATAAATGATAATCATTTCATTAATAATATTATTTGATTGTGGGAATTGACCTTCTAATGCATTCGTTTTAACACTGCGACGTCCATAACCCAGAAAAAAATTAAAAAAATGTTTACATTATAAATTCTATTTTATCACGCATTTTGCATGTTTGCCTGCCTGAGGGTAGTGGTGTAACATGTTAGTTATACGCATGCAACAGCAGTAAACAGATACACTTGTAAGCATCTTTACAAAATAATAATAATATTTATTATTCATTTAGCGTTCGCATCAACAAAATTGTTATTTAATCTAAAGGATTTTTTGGCAAACTCGTTTTGTTTACATTTACATCGATGAGAATTTTATGGGTAAAGTCAGTAAAGTGTCAAATTATTTTTGATTTACTTTTTCTTCTAATGGCAATGGATTTAGTAGTATATGAGTTTTTGACTTATTCTTAATATTAAAAAAAGGAATCCCCAATGCAGTGGAATTTTGTAGTGCTGTTCCTTTATTTACTAGTTTTATTAAGAAATGTCTTTTAAACGTCACCGTTTTAAAGTATGTAAGGTTCACAGGTTTGGCAAAAATGTTTTAGCATTAAATACTGATGACATACCGTCAGTAGGTGAATAATAAATTTTTATTTACTAAATGACTATTTTATTATATAAATCATTTACTACAATTAGCTTATAAAAAAATTTAATAAATTTTATATTTTGTCTTCAAGAAAACCGGGACCAGAAATTTCAAAAATTAATAATTTAAAAATATTTAAAAGAAAATGTATTATATAATAATCAGTCATAAATATGTGTCGAAGTGTGATTTTTCCTTTAAAGCTTCACAGGGAATCTTCTTATGTGCAAATATAAGTATAGGACAAAAACTGCGACCTCGGTTACAATAAATAATGATTTTATGATCACGTTCATTCTCACATAGTTTAATGTTTTTACAATTAACGTCATTAAACGAAAAAGGTTAATTTCGGGATGGTGCATTATTTGCAATGAACAGAATTTTTTGCACATGCTGAAAGGCTTCATAGTATGATTCTGTGATATAGTGGCACATTAGGGATATTTATTTCAGCCTAATCTGTACAGTCAGTAAAATACACTTCAGTCGCGTCAACGATGATTACGTGCACAACGATAGTTATGTTTTTATCGTATGGAAAGGTGGCGAGAAACTGCAAAATACTGATAACAAATAAAAGTCTGAAGTAGCTATGCATAACAAGGCAATATTTCCTATCACCTTAAATATTACAATAGATAGAGATTATTTTTATCAACTCCGTACACATGTACAAAGTTAATAGTACAGTTGATATAGTGTACATAAAAAAATAACCCAGGAGTTTATCACTTGAAGATGCCCGGCTGATAATAATTAATTATTGCTGGAGCACATCAGAAACATACAAATCAAAACGACAAGTAGTCGTATTTGAAAACCAGAAAAAAGCATGAAGCTATACTTAATAGACGATTATATCCTTTTAAATTAATAAACTATTATATTTCACCGGAAGGGAAGCAGGTTCATTACTTTTAACAGTTTTAAAACAAAATTAAGAATGAGTTTAACTTTTGACAATTCAAAACTGTGTGGCCCAGAAATCTGGGAGCCATCGAATGATGAATGTGGCCCAGAAATCGTGGATGAATCAACAATTGAAGAACTCAATGACCAGGATGAAATGTCCATCTCTGAGAAACGAAGCGAGAAACTTGACGGATATTTTGAGGATGAAACTACAGGGAATCCCCGAAATATTAAATTTATTGTTGGAGATACCGGGGAGGAAGTAGTACTCAATCGCTTTATGTGTACGCTGTCATCTCCTGTCCTTGCAAAAATTATACAGGAGCAACCCTCGTGTGGAAATGGCTACAAGATGCCAGAGTGTTCGGAGGAAGAATTTGGGATCTTTTGTGGTGTAATAGAGAATTTATATACTTACTTACGATGCATAATTTAATTTACAATTCTCTTCTTGATTAGCTTCTGGATGAAAATGCACAAACGAGTTTTTCTTAATATGTACACAGGTTGTTTTCCTGCAATACGAATGGACATTCACCAATTTGAACGACGCATTAGTATTAATTGATGTTGCAGAAAAATTCGGACTTTTTGGATTACAGGAAGAGATATTTACTGAATTGAGGAAGCGTCTCCATGAGCAACATCAATTGTTTGATGGCAACTCTGTGTTCAAGGCTTACGAAACATTTAAAAAACTCGATTGGAAGGATAAACAATTGGCTGAAACCGCACGTCAATTCATTCTGAAGTAATGTTTTAATTTGGGTATCACAAAAACTTGAGTTAATTTTATTAAGTTGTTTAAAATTCAATTTAAATGCTTCAACAGAAATGCTTCAGAACTATTTGGACAAGATGAATTTTTGAAACTCCCAGCTTCCAACTTGTCTGAAATTCTCAGTGACGATGACTTGTCTTTGGAGTCTGAGCTTCAAGTATTCAAATCTGTGATTAGGTAATATGTAAATTTATTTTGTTGTAGAATTGCAAATGCATTAATTACATAGTGTGCTCTCTTGCCCACTCCCTTATTCATGCATCAACGGTTTCACTACTGTGACGAAAATTGATTTAATTTTCAGATGGGCTGTTGAATGCATGAAATCAGACAAGAAACCCTACACCCCAGAATATCTTCAGGAAGTTGTGGCCCCATTGGTTCACGTGATTAGGTTTCCATGTTTGTCTGATGTGGAATTTTGCAAATACGTCTTGCCCATGAATATTTTACCCGCCAATTCAAGAGAACGTCAACGGAATAATCAGTAGGTTTTTTAAAATTCTTTATCGTACTGGTTTAGAGTCAGCTCGTGTGATTAGTTACCACTGAATATTGAATATATAGAAATCAAACCGTTAAGCAGAGGAAGCACATTGAAAAGGATGGCCAAACGGACCCAATGATGTGAGCAATTTATGATTAAATTGAATTATTATTAAATGTTTGCCAATATCAGTGCAAACGAACTTCAACGTTGTATATGACTTATTATTATATTATGTAATAATAAATTATTTGTAACTATTTATATAAATTCAATTTTAAGGCAACTAATTAATAAGGCTCTGGAAACAGTAAAGGCTGAACAATTTGTCTCCAATTTCAAACTGGAAATGCAGAACTATAATAATAGTATTGAGAACAAGCGGTTACATGAGAAAATAAAATCCCAAGAAAACCAAATCCAGTGGTTAGAAAAATTACTTACACGCGAAAGGGGAAAAGTGCGAAATATGTATTCCAACGTCTTGCTTCAGAATGTGAAAGAAGTATCAATTGCGTTTGTTGTCGGTGAGTGTCAAGAACTATTATTCATGTGTGCATCAGATCTAATTATTTAAAAGATACGGATTCAAATTCTAGTAGTCTTTGTTTAATGTAAGTTAAATAATATTTGCAGAGAATAGCACACTTTCAACATTGAAGCTTCAAGAAAATTTCGTTTATCACAGAGATCAAGTTGAATATAAAAAAATTGAAGACGAAATACCAATGGATAAAACAGTATCACTCGGATTTACACGCGCGTAAATAAACAAATAAAAATAATAAATTATAATAAATTTAAGTTTACTTGTATAATGACGGCAGGAAGTTCTCTTTTGAATTAAGGAGGGAAGTATTTGGATTCTTTGCGTACATAGTATACGACCAACTTTTTATTGTTAAATACTGCGTTAAAGCTGACCCTGATCACAACGACATTATGCTAGCATTATGCCCCACCAACTCCGGAACTGGAGTAGATTTCTTTGAGGACCTGAGAGTTGGTAATAATTACCAACTATTGGATTCCAATTATTGGAATTTCAATTATTGGAACTCCTGTGAGGATAGAACTAAAAGGATTGCACTGGTAGGACCTGAACTATGAATGTCATTAAATATTATAATGTTTGTTTAAAATTTTTTGAAAACAATTCTCTCTATAATTTCTCAGACAAAGGACTTCGCGAAAGATAAACAGTTAGAAGTAACTATAGAATTTGGTAAACTAAAAGCAACTGCGACAATGGAAACCGGGCGAAAGACTATAGTTTTTATAGAAATTTCGGATTCTACTGTCGAAAAAAGGAAGGGAATAAAATAAAAAAGCCAACAAAAATCTACATGAATTTTGCGGGAAGCATCTGACATTAAATCGATGTTTTGACGGAATGTCCCAGGTTATGGATCGGAGAGTTTTTAATTTCTTAAAAATGTGATATAATTACAATGTTTACTTCATTTTAGAATTACTGGAATTATTATCACTAATTAAATTATAGTACATTATTAAAATAGAAGTATTTTAATCAATTCAACAAATTATGTAACAAGTTGTGGAGCAAAGAGTATTCAAATACCTAAGCAGAAAAAATAATACTTACAATTAGCAGTAAATTAATTAATAATTAAAATTAGTTATATTTAAATCTTCCTCAAAAAATGGTTCAAAATAATTTCACCCTTTTAACAATCAACACATATAACGTTTCCATACCTGCGACAATGCCTGCTGCTTCTTTATCATGAATATACTTTTTTAAAAGTTATATTCTTGCACTGTTTTCAAAAATAAAAAGAGCAAAACAGGCTATAATTAATTATTTGTAGATGGAAATAAGTACAAAACTGTTCTGTCTTAATTTTCTTTGACGTACAATGTCCTAATATTATAAACTTTGTTATTAATTCAAGCCTAAATTATTTCCTGAATATTTATACCCAGTGGGGAAGTCACTGCAGAAGCGAACACACATTAAATGGCATATGATTGTTATCTATTTTACTAAGGTCGCACAAGTTTTCCCCTTTCATCCGATAATACGATCAACGATGAAGCCTGTGTAAGACTCATCAAATACGAAATTTTGCTTGCATTTGAAGCAACGATAGTGTTTTTGTCTGGGAAAACTATGCAGCTAAAACTTTATAATTTGTTTCATTATTATTATTCTTTGATTGCGGGAATAAAAATTTTCTTATACATTCATTCTAACACTCACATAACCGACACAAAAATGGTTTCCTTATAAATCCCATTTAATCACACATTTTGGATGTATGTATGCCTGAAGGCTGCGGGTACATACGTAACTTCGCAAGCAAACAGACACAAAGCATCTTTATAATTAGTACAAGTAGTCGTATTTTAAAACTGAAAGAATATGAAGCTACTTCTAGACGATAACATCCTTCCAAATTAACATATTATTATGTGTCACCTGCATCACGTTCATTACTTTTAACAAAACGTAAAAAACATGGTTTGAATTTTAGCAGGAAAATTTTTAAGAACGCCAGACTTATCGAGATCGAGTGTAACAATCGGCATTGATAAAGATTACGAATGTATCACAATGTATGTATAATGCAATGATTGAACTAATGTGATAATTCAGATGTGATAACCAGAATTTCCTCAGAGTACAACAAAAGCACCGCACAATGAATCACCTAGCTATACTTTAATATGAAACACATATTTCAAATTAAACCGATAAGGGACAAGTCCTAGACATGCAAGGAATGATTAAACTAAAATTAAAGAGCCAATACATAAAATGGGTACAGGTAACTGTAAGCCAAATTAACAATTTAAATAAGGTACGTAAGGCAAATACGCACAAATATCTGCACCTGTATTTGTACTCCATCTTTATTAGAATTGCTTATTAAAGTCTGCTATCATCCCTCTGCTATCATGTGTATGTCACGAAGGTAATTCGTTTGTAAAATTCTTTCATTTTAGAATTTACAATAAAAGCCGCAACATCCTGGGTTGCGAACAGTAAAATAATAATAAGGATTTATTACGATCGATTTAGCATAAGCCATTACAATCGGTTCATTTAGTATTTGTTTATAAATTAAATAATTACAAAATGGCTGATATTAAACCACCATACATCAATTCTGTTGTTTATAATTTTGGACACTGTTGCAGTTAGCCCTATAGCAGTGGAACCGCTAGGCTTGTGATATTCAAAATTCGGAATTCCGGGACATATGTACACAAATATAAATTTTCGCTAACATAAAGCAATGATCGACATTCCCGACGGGGGGTCGCCGGGAAGGCCCATTAGACGTATTTTAGTTTGAAAGTTACAAACAAAGAACCTGCGCAACTCTGACACTGTAGAACTCTGCTCACCTCCAAGTTTTAACGCCTGGAGAATTTATGGTACAAATTTAACTGAAAT
>JAQGAK010002011.1:0-24056 GCA_034696945.1 Lipothrix lubbocki
AGATACAGTACAGAGACTTCCAATAATCCCAGGGAGTTAGTGAAAATACACATGGAGTTTATGGAAGATCCTGTGTATTACAACTATTACAAGTAGGATTCTCCCAGTGTTCAAATGCGTTTAGATTTGAGATCTTGTGATTTTTGTTTGTAGTTTTCTGGGAATCCTAGCCTAAATTTGTAGTTTTCTGTAGCCTTTCAGTATTTTCCTATAGATCCTTAGCATTTATATTTGTATTTTCCTATAGTTCCTGTATGTTAAAATATGTATTTTTCAATGGATTTTGTATGGTAAAATAAGTATCTTCCAATAGATTTTGTATGTTAAAGTTAAAATATGCATTTTTCAATAGATTTTGTACATTAAAATAAGTACTTTCCTGTAGATTCCTAGCATTTAAAAATGTATTTTCCTATAGACTTGTAGCATTTAAAAACGTAGTTTGCTGTATATTTTTAGCATTTCAAAACGCATTTTCCTATGGATTTCGTAAGTTAAAATATGCATCTTCCTATAGATTTTGTAAGTTAAAATACACATTTCCGTTTAAATTCTGTGGGTTTAAGTAGTGATTTTCCAAGTAATCTGAAGGAGAAAGGGCTGATAATCCTATGTAGTGCTGTTACGTGCGTATTTTTGGGTTGATGGAGGAAAACAAAGAGTAATTTAAAGTCATAAAAGACCCTTCATAAAGTTGTCTGCGTTTGGAGAAGATGATGACGACGACGACGACGACGAAGGAATAAATGGAGGGCGGTAGAAAGAAGAAAAGAACACTAAGCAGATATGGACCGGAGATAATCCTCCTCATCCCCTCCTCAACACAGATGGAACTCGTAAATGATAACTAAATGTTGTCAACCCGAAGGAGATTGTGAGAGGGAATTGTACAGACACACACACCATCATCACCACCACCATCACCGCTTTACCATCAACCAGACTGCAACTGTACGGACTCTCCACACACATTAGAGCATCAGGACTACTATAGCACCAGCAGCAGTCTCTCATCATTCCCACAGTCTCGAGGGAGCCCGATAATCAAATCAACTCCGGCATAAAATATCTTCAATCATAATTGCCTTCTGTGTATACACATAAGTATACCATTCCTTCGATAGAGACTGAGATTCGTATAAGTATTTCCATATACCATACTACTATGTTTCAACTATACATACTATGTATATATCTGTTCGACGTGTAATATCTTATATAGTGAGTACTACTATAGTACTTGTGCTTTGTTGGTATATATGCAAAAATCCTGTTCCTCATATATAATCCGTTCATTCCAGAGATCCTTCCAGTATTAAATAGCTAGCAAACCACATGGAATCCACTCACAAATCAACTCACTCATATACAATCAGTGCCAACCAACTTCTCCCTTCAACCTTGTAATCATCCCCGTTACATCCCCTAAATTTATCTTTGCTCCCTAACCATTTTCACTTTAATAACCGCAAAAAATTGGTTATTTTTTTTATTATTTAAAACCTTCAGTAGCAAAATCCTTAGCGAAACCTTTTCTCTCCTTCGTAAAAGCTCAACAAAATGTATGGGAATTCGCAAAATTTTGAAAATTCATAGAATTTTAGGAAACCCGGGAATTTTAAGAAATTCAGGAATTTTGGGAATTTCAGAAGATTCAAGATTTGTAGGAAATTCAGGAATTTTAAGAATTTCAGAAAATTCTAGATTTTTAGGAAACTCGAGAATTTAGGAAATTCAGGAATTTTAGGAATTTCAGAAAATTCAAGATTTTTAGGAAATTCAAGAATTTTCAAAAATTTCAGAAATTCAAGAATTTTCAGAAATTTTGGAAATTCGACAATTTTTAGAAATTTGGGAATTATAGTAAATTCACAAACTTTGTTAGGTTCAGGTCTGCTTCAATTTCACTTCACTGGGAAATTATAAATAAAAAACCACATTTTAGAAAAAAAGCCAAACATTCAAATTCGGATGATAAATCCCAAAAACAAATTGTATTACTACCGACTAAATTGTAAATTCTAAATGTGTATTAAATTCCTGTCTAGGAGTAAAATCCGAGGCTCAGAGAAAAAAAGAGAGAGATGCCGACTATATACTATAACTAATATAACTATTGTTAGGAAATCCAACGAGAGAATTCTCAGAGTAAGCAGCAAGCCGAGAAATAAAATCCTGCAGACTCGACTGAAGGAAAGCAAGACGGAGCTCATTGTGGGATACAAAATGCATTAGTAAATGCAATGTAAAAACGAAGAAAGGAGCAAAAGATTTATTGAGGCCCCAATAAATCTTGTCCCACTGCCTGACTTTCCTCCACATTCCCGAATCCTTATGTTCTTCTCCTCCGTACGAGAAAGAGGAAGGGAGGCCATAACGGCAAAAAATCTGCATGAACCCCCGAAAAACAAAATGTATAAAAACCAATGGCTGAATTCCGTGTTGTGTAGTACAGTGGGCCATAGTTCTTGCTTCAGGAGCAGGAGGAATAAGTTTTTTTCATTTTGGATATAGGGAAAGTATCCGGAGTAGCTGGGATGAAGGTAAAAAAATATAAAATTATATAATCTCCGAGAACAGTGAACAAATTTCCTGGGAATAAAATATTATTTCTTGAAAATACCATTTAATCCTTTAGAGTGCAGTTTATTTCAATTCGAATTAATTGAACCTATTGCATTAATTTTTGTATTAATTTTTGTATTAAATTTTGTATTAAATTTTTGTATTAAATTTTTGTATTAAATTTTTGTATCAAATTTTGTATCAAATTTTGTATCAAATTTTGTATCAAATTTAGTAGTAAATTTTGTATCAATTTTTGTATCAAATTTTGTATCAAATTTTGTATCAAATTTTGTATTAAATTTTGTACTAATTTTGAATTTATTTTGTTTCAATTTAGTATTTTTTTGTATTGAAAGAAAAGGTGCCGCCGCTTCGGATGCGGAGCTCCATGCCCATTTATTATGCATGTATGGAAAGGAAATGGAGAGGGAGAGAGAGAGAGAGAGAGCGAAGAACCAAGTTGGTTTTGTAGTATCACCAGGGACATGAACTTCCTTGGGGAGCATTTATTGTTATTGTTATTGTTTTAGCCCGAGCTTTGGGCCAAGCACTTCTACGACTTCACCTCAGCTCGTTTTCACGACCATAAAGCCCGACAACACAAACACTCAAAACAAAACAAAAAAACTTTCTCTCTCTCTCTCTCTCCCTCACTCTCTTTCTCTGTGTGCAACTTCAAATTCCACAATACATAAATAAATGCAAGTCTTAACTTCGAAACTATATTGCCGTGCTCCTCTTTCTCTCACTCACCACCACTCCGCTCCGCTCT
This sequence comes from Lipothrix lubbocki, assembly GCA_034696945.1. Taxonomy (NCBI): domain Eukaryota; kingdom Metazoa; phylum Arthropoda; class Collembola; order Symphypleona; family Sminthuridae; genus Lipothrix; species Lipothrix lubbocki. The sequence continues at coordinate 3,341 of JAQGAK010002011.1, forward strand.
GTTTTGCTCTGCAACTACAAAAACAGTCCTCTTCTTTCAAAAAAGTCTTTTATGCTCCCACTGTATGTATTTATATATGTACTTTTCCCATAAGCCTTCTGTTCTACCAGGAAAGGACAAACAATAAGGGAAAGCTAACCGGAAATCAATGACAAACTTGCAATTTTTTTGTCTTTTTCCTCTCTTTCTCCCCGGCCCATTCCCTCCATCCCTTTACTATTTATTCCCCTGGAATGCACTGCCATTTTATTACAAACTGTCGTACATACCGAATTGCTTTTAGCTATGCGTATTTATTTTTTCTTTCGTGTGGAGATGCTTCTTTCAAGTACAATATTAGTTTTATATGCCAAATTGCATTCTTTTTGTATGCTAAATTGAGGATTTTTAGTACAAAAATAGGATTCTTGTATGCAAAAAACTATTCATTATTCACTATTCATTTCATAAAACTAAACATCTGTATTGTTCTATTTTATTATCAGTATTTTACTGTTTAAAAATTGTATTTTTGTATTAAAAGAATTGTATTTTTGTATTTACAAAATTGTATTTTTGCATTCAGAAAATTGTGTTTTTGCATGTAAAAAATTGTATTTTTGCATCTAAGAAATTGTATTTTTGTATAGAAAAATTGTATTTTTGCATTTAAAAATCTGTAGTTTCGTATTTCAAAATCTGTATTTTTCCCCGGAAAAAATGTGATTTTCAAAAAAAAATCCAAAATCAACTAGCAATTGTAAAGGAAAATGTGTCAAAACAAAGAAAATATCAATATCAAAGGTAAATGCGCGGAACGGAATGGTTGAAAAAAAAACCAAATCCGAAAAAAAAATCTCCCTGCAAAGAAAAATGCTAGGACTATTTGACTTTTGCCTTGACAGTGGCTTTTCATATGGGAGGGAAAGGGCCGATTGTGCCTGGATCGGAAATAGGGGACATAAAAAGACGGCGGAAGAAAAGGGAAGAGCGCGCGAAGTCTTCATCCGTCCAGCATATACACTTGTAAAATTGCCCCTTGACTTCAATTTATCTTCTCCGCATGACCACCACAATACCACAAATGTACACACACACAAATACACACTTTTTGGCATATTCTCCATATAGCCCGCCGCTTTTGCACACAATAATATGACGACAACAGAGATTGACCTCCGACACGAGAATTCCCATTTTTTACACTCAATGGACCATATATGGAATGTATATAGACAACTTAAATAAAAGTGTGCAATGTAATAATATAGAAAATTTAAAAAAAGAATAATAATAAATAATAATTATTATTAGAGAAAAAAATTATTTTCTTTTCCAAATGATTAATTACACGGAATAAATAATCGCATATAATGTCTAGATAAATGGATACATATCAGGATGAAGAATCAGATCAGAATTTACCCACACAATGGTAAAAAAACTTTCGCTGCTGCTCCTTTTTCACACACACGAACAAATACACACACAGACGCACACACTAACTAAGATACAATAACGATAACTCGGTCACCTCCCAATTTGCACTACAATGCTGATGAGAAACTGCGATGAAATATTATTATTATTACATGAATTATGGCACTGATTTTATCCTTTCCTCCTCACGTCCCACGTACTCATGGACAGTCTTTGACTTCATGGGCTGTAATAATGAGTAACTAATAAGCACTTCTAATTATATATTTCCCTCTTTTGTATTATTTACAACATATGCTATATACTCATCCCATGTACAATCTTGTAATTTCCTTATCTTCCGTAATATTAAAAATTACACTTCGCCTATATGATGCGTCAATGTATGCGGATTTTTACCATTCAATTCTGTTAGATCTATATTTTTCCAATGCTAAATCATAGGGATATTTTTCTAATGCTGAATCATACGGTTATTTTTCTAATGCTAAATCATAGGGATATTTTTCCAATGCTAAATCAGCCTGATATTCATACAATGCTTAATCATACATTTTTCTAATGTAAAATCATATGAATATTTTTCCAACGTAAAATTATATAAAATAATTTTTCTTAGGAAAAACCCCACGAATAATTTTTTAATGTAAAATTATATACAAATACATAATTTTTTCCCCAAGTGAAATTAAATACATGGATATACTATAACTGACCAAAGCGCTAATAATAAATAAATGTCATGGCTCTTGCCCAATGCTACGCCCCATAAACGAGTCATTTCCAGGAACGCCGAGGCATGAACTCGATGATGGGCCTGCTGATGAATCGCTCGCTGCCCATGGAACTTCTCGTGTCAATTAATATTTACAAACTGTTACAAGTTATCTGGGCTTATGGCTGATAGCGACCATAAAATGGACATGAGTCACCGGAATTCATCCAAATTACCAGCCAAAGAGCGAGAGATAAGATTTCCATATATATTTTTTTAACTAATAAACCAACTCATCGCGTCAATATTGCTTCGACTGTACCTTGTACGACGAAAAGTCAATGCACAGAAGTGTATACGAAGTGGTACAAAAAATACATCTACACGGAAACTCATATATACTATAACAATCCTATGGCCGCATATACAAACACTCAAGAATTAATAATAAGCTCTTCTTCTTGCACTTCTGTCAATAAATACTCATCCCAACTATCTCCATGTAATAATTACACTACTAATATGATCAATCCTGCAATAAATCCAATGAAGTGCCGGCATTCTCAAAGGATCTCATCAAGCACCGCGGTCCTAAAACTCCTCAAATGGATCAGCATAATTTGTTTGCAAATGACAACGACGATGGTACAATGAGTAAATAAAATGTTGTTTTATTTCCTTATGAACATTTGACCGCCGCCCTAAATCCAGCTGCTGATTCTAAATAATAGTCAAGCAAACCAGAAGTCGGGGATCTCAAATGGAAATATTGGCATTCAATACATAAGACTCATAAGAATAAAAGTTGATGGGATTTTGTAAGTAATAATTATCTCGTACATAAATAAAGCAACAGGGGAGGCCATAAAGGGGAAAAGTGCAAATATTGGGATGGAAATGACAAATCACAAAATATACCACCAAAATAATAACATGGTCCATTTGAGCAACTACAAAAATAGCTCCTACACAAAATCATAAAGGTGAGCCGCAGTATAATAAGAATAGCCTCGCCGCACTACAAATAATAATATTACACAAGTGCGGTTCACACAGAGGTGATTAGGAGCAGAAAGCAGAGTATAGAGCGGAGCAGAGAGCAAAGGCGACAAAAATCAATCGCTTCAGACACAACAGCAGGGACGTTCGTATATATGTTGTTAAGCTATTATTATTACAGTTATTATGGCTCACGAATCCCTTAAAAAAATACACTCTGCTCTATTACACAAATTCAAATCTGTATTTACATATTGTCCTCGTGGTATCTAAAAGTGTTAATTTCTACGTTGGGGAGATACAAATTGGTACTTTCGGATCTTCAGCCTACAATCTTGTAAATCCTGTATATGCTTCACATATAAAATCTATATTACACATATAAAGTCTATTTAGACACATTCACCCTTAGCTTCCACACATATCCATGTATGCACATTCACACCTCGAAAACTGCAAACCACAATGGAATGAGTTAATTAAGTAGGCAGACTGGAGCGGAGGAGACGAGACCGCCGGTAGATGTGCAGATATGAATTTTGTGTGTGTGTGTGTGTGTTTACATATGTGTAAATACTGAAGAAGTGCGTTTACCGACGCACGTGCATAGTATTTGCCATATAGACAATACACATTAACAATGCGGGCGTGTAAATAATAAGTATCTATAAATATACATAAGAGAAAATTCACGCCCGTCATCTGCCACTCAAGACAGCCGTCAAGATAAGACTGAAGTATGTAGCTTAGTGTAAGTATAAGTATTACACATACATAGATATATAGAGGTACGTGCGCTTTAAGTTGAGCTTCTTCGCTTTTAGCTCGCCTGACGAAAACAAAATTATTATTACCAACAACAAGGGAAGAACAACAGCAGCAGCGGCGGCAGGGATAAGCGAAGCGCTTGGAGAGATAATAAATGCCTTAAAGTAATAAAGCACTATCCTTTTCCTTTACCGATAATAATCCATGCATAGTAATAATAATAATATTTCACACGTTCTACAACTGTACAACTACGTAATATCTTCGTACAGCTCTAGTATCTTAATACTTAATAGCTTGTAAAATGCTCCAATAGAAATCATTTTGAGCTTCTTCTCTACTATGTATAGATAAACTACAGGGGAAAAACTATGGTGACGTTATTCAATTTAGTATTTCTGCACACTGTCTATCATCATTTAGAGTATAGAAGAAGCTTCTCCTCACCCCTTCCCTTCCTTGTCTTTCACATGGGAGGTATTGTGGAATGGTGGGAATGGAGAAGAAAGACACAGAGACAGAGAGTAAGAAAAAAAGAGAAAAAGAGAGAGATATGGTGAAAAGCGTATGTTCATACCTATAGACAACCTGACAGCTAACCAACCTTAACTACCACAGTACCTTACATAGGTTTCTCTAACTTACTACAGTAGCTTGCATAGGTATGTCTAACTTACTACAGTACCTGACATAGTAGTATCTCTAACTTACGAGTACCTTTCGTAGGTATCTCTAACTTACTATAGTACCTTACATAGGTATCTCTAACTTACTACAGTAGCTTGCATAGGTGTCTCTAACTTACTATAGTAGCTTACATAGGTCTCTCTAACTTACTACAGTAGCTTGCATAGGTATCTCTAACTTACTATAGTACCTTACATAGTAGTATCTCTAACTTACTATAGTACCTTACATAGTAGTATCTCTAACTTACTATAGTACCTTACATAGGTATCTCTAACTCACTATAGTACCGTATGTAGGTATCTCTAACTTACTATAGTACCGTATGTAGGTATCTCTAACTTACTATAGTACCTTACATAGGTATCTCTAACTTACTACAGTACCTTACATAGGTATCTATAACTTACTACAGTAGCTTACATAGGTATCTCTAACTTACTACAGTAGCTTACATAGATATCTCTACCTTACCATACTATAACTTACACCCTGATTTCCCATATAGTCTACTCTTCAGTCGTCAGACATGATGGAGCTAGCAAGTAAGACAAAAATGCTATTCCTTGGAAGAGATTCAATCAAATTGAAAGAAATAAGTACTAGTAATAACAAATGCTTTGGCAAAAGGTTAGGAGTGCCGATGACAAACGCGCTTCAGTGCGGTGTCAACTAGTAGTATTTTTTTCAAATTGCAGAATCGGATGTTTCGCCAAGAGCAAAATATATGCAATTGTTTAGGCTTTTACTAAAGGCTTGTAAGTATCTGTAATGTATAGGATTGCTGTTGGTGGGAATGAAAAAAGTGTCAGAGTGCTCGCCAAAACTTCCCTTGGCAAACCATTTCCAAAAATATTTCCAGTGACAATCTTTTCGGTGGCCGGGGTAGAAAAATTTAAACCTTGACAATGAATCCTGGATGTAGATGTGCTATTTTCATCTTTTTGACACTGACTTTGGTTCAAAATGAAGCTTGATAATTTTACTCTGCCATGAAAATCATCTGGAAAATTATCCGATGCAAAAATTACAATTATTGTGATGCAGAAATCACCTTGACAGTGTTTTCGTTAAAAAAAATCAAACAAAAAAAATTGTCAAAATTATCTGAAACTATATGACAGAGAGAGAGCCTGAGGAAAAATTAAACTAGCAATCCTGACAAACAAAAACGAAACCGCGAAAAAAACTAACGAAACAGAACAATCAATTGCGACAAGCAAGCAGAGCTTGTTGTCAACTTTCCCCTTCCCCCGTCAATAATGCAGAACATACGTAAGGGTAATTGACAAACATGAAAGTGAGCAAACAAAGTTGACTATGTACACAGTATAAGTATACATATAATATATAACCATACATGCAGGTATAGTATCTATATATCCATATGCATACAACTGAACATGCAGGACTGTAAACTACTAGAAATATTCGGAGAATACAAATAAGATACTTTATTCATACGTACAAAACTACTGTAAAGAGACTGCGGAAGCAGCCTTGCCAGGAAAAGAAAAGTCCTCATCTTCCCGACAATTTTTACGACATCAATATTAAACTTGAGTACGTCCTTGTTGTTCCCAGCCCTCAAATAAACTTTGATATAGAGTCTCCAGGCTATTTCCCCTTACTCTATAATGCAACTTTCCATATCTGAAATTTCTTTACGGAAAAATTGACATGGACTTGGAAACAGTGATATGACGGTGGTAGGGGAAAGAAAAAAGAAATCAAATCTAGTTTTAAGAACATTGGACATGTAATGTTAAAGCACTGCTACAGGACTGAATGGCAATGTTAAAGGAATAAGAGTCATATGTTAGAGAATCCAAAAGCAAAGGAATCTTAAAGAACCCAAGAAATGTTACAGGACTAAAGGTACAAGCTATACAAGAGAAGCAATGACGTTTTGAGTCTTGTTGGGAAGTCTATGAGGATTGAAAATAAGATGTAAAGGTAGCCTGAGACCATTTCATATATCTATGAACTCATCTCATGAATTATCAATGAGACTTCTCTCTCCACATTGCCTTGACATATAGTGACATTTTTCAAGAAGGAATAGCGGCAGAAGAGCTCCTCTGCGCTGCTTTGGCTTGTGTATGCATATGAGGGATACCCTATATAGTAGGTGCATATCTTCCGTGAAGTATCAAAAAGTACTAATTTCTGTATTGAAGGTATAGAAATTGGTACATTAGGATCCATTACCGACTATAGTAGTACATACATAATAATATTCATATAATATGGAAAGAAATATCACAGCCTTTTAATATTCCTTGAAGAATATTCCCCATATCTTTGGCGAAGTATCAAAAAGTACGGATTTCTGTATTGAAGGTATAGAAATTGGTACTTTGGGATCCTTGGGATATGTAACGATATCTCATACCTACATTACATATAGAGAAACTCAAATTTACGGGAAAGTCTTTTTAAGAACGAACGAGCATATGTACTAAAGATATAGGAACATTGAGCACACGCGGTCCGGCCCGCGAGACTCCTGAGACTCACCAGGAAAAATCCACATCCACCAAAGGAGGACTACCAACCTACCCTACCTACCTAGCCTATGCATTATTACCTGACTTCAGTCTCTCACGTGTGCCTCATCCAAATCCTCCTGACAAATTCCTCTCCGCCACCCCATTCAACGCCCGTCATCACCTTTTCTACAGTCCTCTGACCCACAAGAATGGATGCTACGGAGGAAACGGCCTTAAGCCTTCAATAGCAAATTTTTTTATTTTGCTGCTCCACAAATTTATTCTGAATATCATCTGCACAGTATAGTCTCTTAGAATTTTTTTAATGATTTTGATATTTTTTGGTGAGGAAACTTCTAAATATTCTTTATGCAATTTGGGCCGTAATTTTACATTTCTTTTCCGAATATACTGCCACTCGAGTCCACAAAATTTGGGAAATTCGCAGATTTAGAAAAAAATTCATATCACGAAAATGCCTAATTTTTTACAAATTCGCGAATTGCAGAAAATTAACTAATTTCAGAAAGTCTGGAAGATTCACAAAATTTAACATCTTCAAACAAACTGCAAATTTAAAAAAACTAACAAATTTCACGAAATTCAAAAAATTCAAAGATTTCAAGAAATTTAGAAAATTCACAAATTTTAAGAAATTCGGAAACTTTAAGAAATTCAGAAAATTCAAAAAATTCAAGAAATGCAGAAAATTCTCAAATATAACGAAATTTAGAAACTTTGTAAATCTCAAGAAATTCACAAATTGCAAAAAAATGAACAAACCCAATTATCAGCAACTTCGCAAATTTGACAAATTCTGCAAATGTCTCCAAAGCTACACACAACAAGATCAAATTTCGAACTAAGAAACCTGAACCTGGAGCCCAGGAAAATCAAAGGATTTAGCACTAATGAAAATGAAATGTAAGAGAGAATCCGCCGTCGTAAAATGGAAAGGTGGTGGAGAGAGATGATCTGACTTAAATACAGAAAAGCCACAAGTTCTCGATCCAACAAGACCCGAGTAGATCCCTGGGAATCCAAACATTCCAGTAAGTGCCTTGTGATCTGATCTGAAGATATGTGTAGTAGATATTTACCTACGACAGAGGAGCATCAACCACAGCCGTCTCCTTCCCTTTCCAGCAGAACTGTCGTCATGTATCAAAGGGAGTCGGAGTTTTGACAGAGAAACCGATAATATATTATGTCACACGGGGAAATTGAGAAGGAATACTAATAGACAGACAGAACATGTAGAATTTCTGGAGCCTGCCAAGAAAATTCGAATGAAGTGATACAGAAGCAACGATTTCCACCAAGAATCCACATTTCTGTCACTGAAGAAACTATACAATGTCTCCAAAAGTCGGCTCCGCAAATATGCACAGCCAATAAAGGAAAACTCCTGGAAATTCTCGACGCGTGTTCACAAACTCAACTTACAAATCCACCACAAAATCCCGATATTTCCATATCATCTCATCTTTTATGTCACCTTTATTCCACACTTCCGAAACCAAGCTGGAACAACAAGTCCGCAAGGGAATCTTTGATTTTGATGCTTTCTGCGAATTCCTGATTTCAAATCTTTAAGTATTTTTAAATCTACTAGATTTTTATTGGGCGGTATATTTTTTTGCCCAAAACTTGAACAAAAACTATGACCAAAATTTGGACAAAAATTAACACAAAATTTTAACAAAAATACTGTGGACAAATATTTTCTCATAATTTTTTAAATTTTGCCCAAAATACTAACCCAAATTTAGATAATTTTAACAAAAATTTGGATCCCAATTAAGACATAGTTTTGGACAACACATTTGTCTAAAGTTAGACACAATTTAACTAAAAATTCACGCAAAATTTGTCTAAGAATTTAGGCAAAATTTGTCCAAATATTTTGGCAAAATGTGTCCAAACATTTAGGCAAAATTTGTCCAAATATTTAATCAAAATTTACCCAACAATTTAGGCAAAATTTACCCAACGATTTAGGCAAAATTTACCCAACGATTTAGGCAAAATTTGAGCAAAAATTTGTGCAAAATTTACCCAACAATTTAGACAAAATTTACCCAAAAATTTAGGCAAACTTTACCCAAAAATTTAGACAAACTTTACCCAAAAATTTAGGCAAACTTTACCCAAAAATTTAGGCAAACTTTACCCAAAAATTTAGGCAAACTTTACCTAAAAATTCCTGCAAAATTTCCCCAAAAATTCGTCGTACAAAAAATTCCCCGCCAAATTTAAACTCTAAAGCAGACTCAGAACGGGAAAAAAACCTAAAAAAAGAACGCGAGAAAGTGAGACTGACAGTGGAACTGGAAATAAAAGTAAGGCCGACAAGGAAAAGTGTAAGTTGCCGGATGATTGGGAAAAAATTAGAGAGATAGAATCTAGAGTGTCATGTTGAACTGGGTTGGGAAGTGATTTTAGCGTATTTAAATTAGACACCCGAAGAGAGAAGTTGCCATCCCGACAGACATTCATCACCTTTGAGAGGATCCTCTTAAAAACTACTTAGACTTTCACTCTTCACAGTTCCTCATGTGGAAAAAAGGAATTTTACGGCTTATACATAAGATGGACTGTATAATCAAATTCCACGTTATAATATATAAGCTCCCACGGAGGAGTCATGGAGAGAGAGAGAGACTATGACGATGGCGAGAGAAAATCAACCAAGATTTAATTTTCACTCTCATGACCCTCTCCACTATTTCCTAGACACACACACATACACACGTATTGTCATTTGATGCTCACTTTTCCACTCACTCAGTCAGCAATCTCTCACTCTCTCTCTCACTCTTTCGCTAAAAAAAAGTCAATGGGAAATCATCAAGCACGCAAACATTCCCCTTATATATATTTCTCCGCGCATTTTATAGCTCTGTTTCCCGTTTCTCTCTCCTTTCCCTTATAATATAATCATACGGAATTTCGTTCAGTAGTGCACTGTCTCTATTTTTTATGGCCACTGGAGCCTGTATTTTTTTATGACTTTTCGCCATTCGCATGCCACGAGCTCTTTCCTTCCTCCTTCTTATTCTTCATCATCATCCCGCTCTTCCACTTTTCCCTCTCATTATTTCTCCCCCTTCTACTAATACACAAAATACAGTTTTTTTGTCCTCTGACCTCGCATGCAACAATGACATTACTGTATCGGGGAATATCAATAATGCACTTTTAGCTCCTTGTTTCAACCTCCAATTTATGTGCTCTGAAGGTTAATTTCCACTTTGGGAATTTCTTTTGCACGTGAAGGTTTTTAAATTTCAGACTTACGATTAGATTCATTCAATTTTTTTTGTATTTTTTCCTATTTTTATAAATTTTTCATTCCTGGATTTTTTCTTTAAACAATTCACTTTATTTTTGCAATTTTTGAGTTTTTTTTACTGCAAAATTTGATATGTTTATGCTTTTTCCATAAATATAAATTTTTTACCAAGAACTTTGTTTCATGTAAATTATATATTATATTTACCTAAATTTGCGGTTTTTCTTAAATTTTTGCATTTTTTGTGTACGTTTTAATTTTTCGTTAACAATTTTGTGCTTTTTTCTACAATTTTTATGATTCTTGCATTTTTTCTAAAAATTGTGTATTTTTCTGTAATTTTTGTATTTTTTCCGAGAATTGTTTTTTTCTGAGAATTTTGTATTTTTTCTGAGGATTTTGTATTTTTTCCATGAATTCTTTATTTTTTTCTGAGAATTTTGTATCTTTTCCATGAATTCTTTATTTTTTTCTGAGAATTTTGTATTTTTACCAAGAATTATTTATTTTTGTAATTTTTCCTTTAGAAATTTCTGTATTTGTTACTGAAAATTTTGTAATCATTTTTTAAAATGCTGCATTTCTGCACTTAATTTGCATTTCTTGGAGTATTTCTTGTAGTCAATTTCTCTACGAATATCACAATTTACTTCGGGAGTTGTGAACTTGCATTAATAGTTAAGTTTCCTGGAAATTGAGCATACTTGAATTTCCCCTGAGATGTAAATTTCCGGGCTCTTTATTATATTTGATTTAAAAATGAAAAAGAGTTAAAAAAAGTGCATGAAATCAAAAACGAGACCCGAAAAAACCCAAAGGTCTGAGGAAATATTAGAGTTGCTCGTTTCGGTTTGGCTGCCGCCTCAGCGGTTGTGTTCATTCTTGCTGCTGCTGCTACTGCTAACAAATAAAAGTTTGTAGCCTGCAGGGATACAACAATGGCTGCCGTAACGACTCAGCATACAAAACACCACATCTTTAATATTACATTCTGCGTAAGTCTCGGAGGCATTAACAATCGCTATCTCTCTCAATATTTCGCTCCAACTCTTCAAGTCACTCTTTCTCTCTCTCTTACTCTGCAACTCCCGCTTCTTCTCCTCCTCCTCCACCACTTTGTATTCCACCAAAGGCTTCAGTTAACTAGTATCAGATTTAGCGGAGGAAAAAAAAGAGCAAGAACCATGCCCTTATATACAAAACTAGTATAGTTATATATTTTCCCAGGAAAAAACAGAGAGAAGGGGAGCTCATCGCTGATTGTATGAGTTGCATCGCTTTGAAAGGGAAAACTTCACCATTTGTATTTATATACAATTTACTATATATTACTTATACTCACTATATAGTTTGTATACCTACTTGTCTCAGAATCCGAAATATATTATGAACTTGGCAAATCAGAACTCACTTTCCCCATTAGCAGATGCACACAGACATAAAAAACACACACAACAGAGACAGGCACAGTCAAGTCCGTCCGTCACTTTAAAATTTCCCTGCATGTTTCGCAATTTTCCTTATAATTATTATAATTCTGCATTATTAATGCTTTAGTCTCAGCTTTTGCTATTTCTATGGTGAAATATTGTTATTTTCCCTATCTCTCGCAATGCTAATTTTCTGGTTACTTCCTATATCACGCAATGCTAATTTTGTGGTTACTTCCTATACCCCGCAATGTTAAATTTCTGGTTATTTCCTATACCTTACAATGCTAAAAACTGAACTTTGTATAATTATCTTTATAATTTTGTAAAATAATGCTTTTGAATCTGCAATACTTTTTAAATACACCACGCTGCAAAAATACAAAATAAATACAAAAGTAAGTACAGAAAAGAATACAAAAATAAATACAGAAGGCAATACAAAAATAAATACGAAAATTGGTACCAAAATTAATACAAAAATTGGTACAAAAATTAATACAAAAATTGGTACAAAAATTGGTACAAAAATTGATACACAAATTAATATAAAAATTGATACAAAAACTAATCCAACATGTTTATATAAATTTGAAGAATCTTCCAAAGGGAACAATATTACATACAGAAGCATACCTCCCAGGCCGAGCGTACAAACGCACCACTATTATACTATTATCAGAGCAAATGTACTTAAAACTCACGGGGTTGAAAAGAAAAAACTATTTTCCTTCCCAGTCTAATAATCGGGACCGCCGTGCTGTAATTGCATATAGGGATGTTGTTACATATTGTATTACATTTTACATTGTATTAGTATGTCCTACCTTATAGTATATAAGTATTTTACATTGTAGTACATACATACTACTTACCTATGTATATTTACTCTATGAGTTTTTAGACTACCTATTTACAGCTGAGTTACATACATACAGCATTATTGTAAGTATAGTTAAATAACAAGTATAGTTAATAGATGAACCCCTTTGCTTCCTTTCACGAGCCCCTCAGCTTTTTCAGAGTCCTGCTCACAGCCGTCTGTTCCGGATAAGTCCTCACATACATACGTATGTACATACCATGTATGTGTAGCACTATAGAAACAAAATATCTCTCCCCGTGTATTTTAAAATACTCCACTATAGTAGTAGAGTGTGTATATAGTGAAGTATGGGAGACTATATGTCGAGTCCGTGTCTCTGCTCCGTCAAGGTGCACAATAATAATAATAATACTAAATTCTACCCTTCCTGCCGGCAATTCAATGCCCGGCCTCTACACCTTTGCACCCCACTTCAAAGAATAATGATAGCAATAATATAAGCTAACATACTACATGAAACATGTTAAAACACACTTTTCCCTTCTAGTATAGTAACTACTACAACATCCAAAGCATTAACTCTCTCTCTCTCTCTCACACACACGGCAACATGTCAAAGCTTATTATTTTATTTTCACAATCAACCGACCCGAACACAATCAGTCCGCTCTGCCCTGCTCGCCCTCCCCCTTCCCCCCAATTCCCTTGAATAAATCCCGTAAAATATCCTTCCGTATTATTAAGCGGAACGGCTGCTTGGCTGTACGAATTAAATTCACTTTTTCAACGACTGGAATGCATTTTGTAATAAAGTATATTATATAAAATATATTGTAATATAATAGTAAATAATATACAATAAAGTATAATATAAAATATTTTTTGCTTCTTCCCTCTCTCAAAATTTCCCGCTCTTTTCCACGTTTTTCCTTTTGTACTCCACAGACCTTGTTTGATTTTCTACGATTTTCCCAATAAATTTCTCTTTTTTTCCCATTTACATTGAAATTCTCAATTGAATTCAGAATCTAAATTAAATTCTGGATTTACAGTGAAATTCTACATTAAAATCTGAATTTAAATTGGATTTCTAAATTAGATTCAGAACTTAAATTAAAATTCGAAATTAATTCAGAATTTAGTCATAAAATCAAAATAAAATTCAAATTCGTTCAAAAAATAAAATCCAAAAATGAAAAACAAATTTGACAATAAATAAATTATGTAATACAAAACGAATCCAGATTAAATTCCTTTGAAGGAGATAGACAGAGAACAATAATCTCTCGTGCATTATTCACAGATTAATTATTATTTTCTATCACATTACATGCAGTTGAGGAGCTTCTGCGGGGAGTGTGTGGGGAAATCTTCGGGTGAATTTGCTCATGCGAGGAGGGATTGTGTTCAGTCTATGTGTAAACTATGAAGAGATTCCGGAGATTCCGGTGAAAAGAACGGGAATAACAATTAAAAGGGAATAATTCGGGGTGCGTAGAGACTCACCGCTACGGAATCAGATTACAGCCCTAAATACAGAGGTTTATTGTAAATGGAGCGGTCCGGGAGGAGACTTATTACTAGGATCAATGTATATTTCAATTAATATCAACTTCCCTATTACACTATACAGCAGTACAGCAAAATACCAAAGTGATAAATACTTTTTCGCTCTCCAATAATTTAATCCCCGCTTTTTTCCCGTGTGTGTGTCTCCTGCCCGGAGTAACCCTCCAAATTACTCATGACACTCGAAACTGAATCCCTATTACATTTGTATTTATTTTACTTCGTCAGATTTATTTTCTTAAGTTTTTTAGAGAAATTTGCTATTTTTATTTAAAGAATTCTTCCATTTTTTGTTTACTTTTTTGAGAAATTTGCCATTTCTATTTAAGGAATTCTTTTATTTATTTTTTTTCCCCTGAAATTTGCCATTTTTATTTTAAGAATTGTTTCATTTTTTCTTGTTTTTAGCATCAGCGCCAATTATTTTACTTGTTTTTTTAAAATTTACTACATGACTTTTTCAGTTTGTTTTTCCATTTTTATTTATTTAAAAAAAAATATTTTTCGCATTTTTTTAAATGTTTTGACAGATTTTGAAAAATTTTCTATTTTATTCAAATTTTGGACAAATTTTTTGAATTTTTTTTTTACAATTTTCTTAAATTTTAGACAGAATTTTAAAGGACAATAATCTCCCACAATTGTTTGAAATTTTTTACAGATTTACAAAAATTGAAAATTTTCTTCAATTTTTGAAAATTTGTTTATTTTAAATGCCCGCAATTTCCTTTATTTTCTTTAATGTTTTGACAGTGTTTTTAAAAAATTCCTACAATTTTCCTCAATTTTTCATTGATTTTACAATAAATTCCTTGCAATTTTTAACGATTTTTTTATCAAAAACGTTTTGCAATTTTCTTCAATTATTGTTATTATTAAAAGTTTTTATTTTAAATTTCCCCCCGAAAATATTTTTAAAATTTTTTAATTTCCCTCCAATTTTATCAATTTTCACCAAATTTTTCAAAATGTCATCGAATTTTTAGAGTTTCATACCGCCCCAAAAATAAACCAAAAATTCAAAATTGGGAATAAAATCTAGCAGCCAGAATTTAAAAAAAAATTGGATTTAATTAAAATTAGCTCTAATATAAGTAATTATTACAGATAATTATGTTTAAATAGAAAAATCCAATTAAACGAACCTTCATCGTCCAAGAATTGATCCGGGATTTCTGTTTATTCGCTGGCGGAGAATGTGCGGAGCGATAATCCGTATAAACTGTATATTTATTTATTTTTAACGTTGAAATGCACTTGACAATTTTAACTTTTGTTTATTTACTTAGAATTTATATATTTTGTATCAACATATAAAAAAATTCAGGGATTTTTGAACCCAAAGGATTAAATCTTATTATTATACAACACACAAAATATTATTTAGAGGAACTCTCTCACACTTTGTTGGGGGGAAATGAAGAACACAATCAAGGGAATAATTTGAATTATTATTAGAGAACACAACAATCAATAAAATTGTCACAAAAAAATCAGAATAATTCACAATTTAAAAAAAAATCAAAATATTTGTTTTAAACATTTATATAAAAAAATTTTTTTTTAATCAAACCGTCTGAAAGCTCAGCAGCGGGAAATAAATTTATTTATTTTTTCTCTTTTCGTCCTTTTCCAATGAAAAAGAATTCTTCTTCAAGATTTCTCATCGACATTCACATTCCACTTTTGAGATTTTTGATTTCCTCTTGAACAAAAAATGCTTCCGAGACATAAATAGACGGAAAATATTGAAGATGACGGAAATATTTTTCTTTTCTCTTTCTTTATTTCTCAATCTTTCTTTCCTACACAGAAGAGCGCCCAAAAGAGAAAAAAACGGGGAAAATATTTGTCAGAAATATCCGATTCCCTGGAAAATCCTATCCAATGTCTTATAGAGTCATCAGGGGGGAAATTCTTTATTTTTCTTCCCTTCGACAACAAGTGTATAACTTTCCTTATCAGGGAAAAGTGTCACCGCGAATATTTTTCCACGCGCCTTTCTGCTTCACAAATTCCAAGAGGAAATTCCTCGAGATGAGAAACTGAAAATCTCGGAGAATTTTTCTTGTTGTCACTACTCCTCTTTTTCCGCTTCTTCCTTTTCTTTTTCTTTTGGATCCCGTCTCCGATTTTTCTCTTCTACTCAGATTTATTTGTATCTCCTCGGAATTTCTCGCTTTTGGTTTTGTTTTAATATTATTATTATTATTATTTAGTTCCGAAAAATTATTTTTTTAACCAATTTCCCGCCAAAGAATTTTTCTCAGATTTCCCGCGATTCTTAAAAATTCTTCGACATTCGTTGTATCTTCGTCACTCTGCGAATGCTCAAAATACTAAAATTCTTCAAATTCCTCGTAGTTTCTGAATTAAAATCCGGGATTTCTAATTAATTTAGCCAATCCGGGGATGTATCTTGAAAAATACAATTTCCCAGGGAAAAATATTAAAATAAATAAATTCCGCAAAAATAAAAATCCTCAACGGAGAAATTACAAATTATTCAGCAATAATTCGGAGTCAACTTCAAATTTTCCACACAATTGGAATTTGTCCATTTAAATTATTACACTTGTTGAAGGAATTGTGGGTGGAATTTGTGGAGAGGAGCAGGTTGGAAATTGATGACATTGAGAATGTTTTCAGAGTGGGTTAAATAGCCGGGCACTCTGGCATTTGTCATCAGAACGGGAGGGAAAACGTCTTGTGGAAATTGTGAGAATATCAAGGTAAATCTTATTATTGAGAGGATTTCTCTATGAGTCGTTTTGGTACTTGGTTTCATCAAAATCCAATCGGTCGTCCTTGTCGTCGTCGTCTCCCACAAAAACGTCGTCTTTTTTCAAGCCAAAAAATCAGATCTTTCTTTTCTGGGATGAAAATTGCATTTCCCACAGCAGACTCTTTTTCGTTTTTTCCCGTTCTTTTTTTTCGTTTTCTTCACCTCCTCCGTCCTCCTGTCAACTCCATATTCCTTTTGCTTTGTACTCTTCCTCCTCTCCTTTATAAAATATTTCCCTTATAGTCCTCTCTTTAAACTCTTTAACTCTCTCTCTCTTTTTCACACCGCCGTAGCAATCAAATTCCCAACCACTTTCCAGTGATATTTCCCTTCTTGTATATAGATAGATAGATAGATAGAAAAAGAGAGGGAACGAGCAGGGGAAAAGTTTCAAAATGTACACAGACACCGCGAAAAAATTCCCAGTAAAATTTTAGACACACACACACAGGCACACAAATACACGGAGAAGTGTTCAAGTCTTATATGGCAAAGTACTTCTTCAGTAAGCTTCTGCTTCTTCTATTTCTCCTTTTTATTTTTCTTCTTCTATTGCCCTACAAACTCTCCAGATAACCGAGAAAAAAATTCTCTTTCCCAAAAGTCAAGTCACTTTACCTTACCATCATCACCCGCTTTTCAAACATGTTCAAGTACAATTTGCTCCATCGATGGCTCTCAACTTCTTCTTCCTTTTCGTACCATTAAGCTTTTTCACGCGGAACGAGCAGGTAGGAGTCAGTCTGAATTTTTTCAGATTACTTATACACTACAATTCCGCCACTTTGCTTATACAGATTTCACAAAATTTGATAAATCCAACAGCAGAGTTATCTGTCCGGGCTTGATTTAGTAATTTCCCCCAAATCTTCAACAACAAATCTTTAAAAGTTTCTTGTACTTGTTTTCACACCACAAATTTTTAAATTTTACAGTTTGAATTATCAAAAGGTCTTGTTGAAGTTCTCAATGTTAATTTCCAAAAAAGTTGCTCAAATTGGTCGAAGCCGAATCCCACAAATTGCAATGTTTTCCAAGTAAAAATCCGACAAATGTCAATATGTTCCCGAAGTAAAATCCGACAAACCTCCAATTTCCAAAGGAGCAGAATAATTGGAGAATCTCGAAGAAAACTATAGCGCACGCTGTCAAAGTATTGTGTATGATGTAGTAATAATTTGGTTGAACACATGGGAACGTTGTTGTTCCTCAGGTCGTCGTAAAATGCAGCGCGATGAGTGGAGTGTTCAATAACAAATGAACTTCAATGTGTGAAAAATCTTAGAAATTTCCTTAAAATCCACTGACTTCGCGGCTTGGTTGTAAAATACTACGAGTCTATAATAACTGACAGTCGGTCCGTGGGGGGAAGAGCGGACACGGGGTTGGATCCTCGAGAAGGAAATATTCGTGGGTAGACAAATAGCGTCGGGAGATGAAGAAATATTTTAGGAATAAATAGTAGTAGAGTAGTGCGGTAAATTTGCTGGGGACTGAGAGCGGAAAAGTAACATTGCCACCAGTACGGAATCCTGTTGAAGACTGAGAGCTGGTGAAGTTGGAAGGGCTGGAAGAAGTGAGAAATGTTGTGAAGAGGAAAAGCATAGGAAGGAGCAGTAAGCAGATCGAGTCAGAGCATTGATGAGGAGTTGAGGGTTTGGGGTTTTTATCCTTTTTGGGGAAGAAGTAGAAGACTTGACTGACTCTGTGTGTGTGTGTTGTGTGTAATAGTAATTCTACCCTCATGTGCTCTCCGCATATTCACAGAGCTGTATGCAGGGAGTTTGAAGGCATAAGAAAAGGACGAAGAAGAAGCAAGAGAAGAGGAGAATGAAGAGCATTTGAGACATAAAACCCAACTGTGTATTTATAAGGGAGAAGATATGAGGGAATGAAAAGCATTGCGGAGTATGAAGCTTCGGCGCTCATATACTTTTACTATAGTTACTCATAAGAGAACTGGTTTCCACCATGCACTTCCCTATACATGCTTTTAACATATACGTACATATGCATGTATAAGCCGTGAGGTCGATTTTCCAGCGTTTTTCTACTCGTTCCAAGACCCTCTCTCTCATAGTCTTTACTCTCGGCTTTGACACACCAGAACTGACACACACACACGGACAGCAGGGCCAGACCTATAGAAGAGAGAAGAGAGACGAGCCAGCAGGATCAACGGCAGAGTATCAACAAGAAGAGTTCTCAGAGATAGAGAGAGAGAGAGGGGGAGAGAAGTAAACCCTGAGGAAATTTGAGGGTTAGGACTCATTCAGTCAGTCCGTTCCGCACTTCCACAACACCAAACACCACGCTACCAATTCCATTTTTCTACTATTTGCTTTCCTTAATTTTTGCATTTCGAGCTTTATTATTTTTTGGCTTTATTATTTATTTATTTAATTTACTACTTATTTAAATTTTAGTTTTATTATTTATTTATTTTACTATTTATTTAATTTTTAGCTTTATTTTTTTTAAATTAATTTAATTTGCTTTTGGTATTATTTATTTTACTATTTATTTAATTTTTAGCTTCATTTTTTTAATTAATCTAATTTTTTTATGGTATTATTTATTTATTTTATTATTTATTTTATATTTGACTTATTTTATTATTATTCAGCTTCTTGATTTTAATAATTTATACTATTTATTTTGCATTAGAGCTATTAATAAAATATTACAAATATAAATGAAAATGAAATTGAACAAAGTTAATTTTCTCTACTTTTCCCGCCATCTCAACATAAAAATAATATGCAAAAATGTTATTTGAAAACAGATTTTCATACGTTAAGCTTGCTTCCGTGTAATTATTATCAGGTAAACTATGCAATTTTAAGGATTTTCATTATAATGTTTTTAGAAAATTTGTAATTATGTATTTAATTATATTTTTGACATTAAAATGTTTTAAATCTAAAGTTTTTTTTAAATTCACAATATATTTTTTCATTCCACACTATTTGAAAGAGGAATGCGCTACATGTTCTTTATACATAAACTATAGCTTTAAAGCCCGTGCTTTGTACACTCTGATTGGTCGTTATGTTGTATTATGTATGGCGCGAAATTTTAAAAGCGTTACAGGGATTTAGTGTGAATATAGGTGAGGATTATAAATTTCGAAAATCTTTTCAAGGATGTCTGGACACGTTTCACGAACTTGCAATAATAATGACCTTTACCTTCTGGTTGGAAATAATTCCGTAAATGAATAATTTGTGGTATAATTCCACAAATGAATTTATACTTATTTAAGATAAATTTTCTTTCAATAATATTCCCTTTTAAAGCAAATCACTGATAGAGATCCACGGGAAAAACGTTTTTAGACCATTTTTTTTATTTAAGCCATACACCGCCGTTCTACCTGATCGGCCCCGTCCGCACTGAAAAAGTGCATACTGTTGTATATTTTTGTATATATAGCGCCTAGCGCCGTTATTATAACACAAAGGTCTTAAACGCTTGTCGAGGTTTAACTGCTGCACTTAAATCCTTGTACATACATATTATATGTACATACACATGACCAAATGTCATTATATAAGAACGACGACGGGGAAAATATATATGTACGGCAATGCAAATCCAATGGGATGATAGTGAGCTTATGGGTTGCATAATACAAAGCATATGGGATATAGAAATATATCGTCGGCGAAGGATCTTAAAGTACCAATTGCTATGTTGAAGGGATAGCAATTGGTACTTTAAGATCCTTC
>JAQGAK010002012.1:0-24055 GCA_034696945.1 Lipothrix lubbocki
CATTAAAATCCCGTAAATGCACATTGTAAATCCGTGGTAGACACGAGCGGAAACATAAACAGCATATGCCTGTTGAGTAGATCGAGCAGGGGAGAGACTGTGTGTGTATATATATTGTGAAGTGAGCAGGAAAATCAACTGTTTTCATCGCCACTTGAACGGGCGATGATGAAACGTTAACACTTACTCCAAGTAATTTCCAACAACTGCCTTTGATCTCTCCTATTACCTCTCCCCCTCCCTTGACACTCCATTATATTGACAGGATTTTGAGGGGAAACCTGCTGGTATTTTGAGCTAGTCGTGAAAACGCTTAAAACTCTGTTTTCATAACGTCAACAAGTTATGAAACATAGTTGCTAATTAGAGCATAGTCCATGTTTCCTGAAATTTAGATGTTAAAGAATATTTTTATTTTATATGCAAAATATATGCTAATTTGTTGTTGAATGTACCTTCATTCCGTACAAATGAGTTGATTTTCTATGCAAAACTTAATTACGTCGACATATAAAACAGCGCCTTGCATTCATTTAAACTGATGAAGTTTCCGTAAATATCTACTTAACTATCTGATTTACTCTCATTAAATTTATTTAATTTCCTTTTAATTTAGCTTCTTTCAGAAGAAATTTGTACATGAAATTCTAATAATTGTTTAATAAAGTCCTGAAACAGGCAAAGAATCTTGAAGAAAACCAATCAATTTGCATTTACAGAGAAAAAGTACCTAAAAAGAAATTGATCATACTTTGATACCAAAATTAATGGGTCTAATTTTAATTTTACGTATAAATAAATACATAATTTCGCTTTTAATGATTATTTTGCTGCTTTTCTCACATCAAATACTGAACGTAAGCGACATAAAAAATCCTCCTCCCATACAAAATTAACTGTGTTAGATTCTGTACACAAAACTTTTCATATAAACTAATTTGCAAGAGAATTCCCTAAGGAAAAACCCTTCACAAAAACACTTTTTACCATCCTCGGTCATTACGTGGCTTTAAGCCTTATATTTTATACTCATAGCTTAAGTTTCTATAGTCAAGTCTTGTTGATCTTATAGTTTCCCAGTTTTTTTCCACGAGTCCCAAAATTACGGTATAGGACATCAAAAGGAATATCAAAGTGAGTTTTGAAAGCTTTAATAATTTTATGTAATACATCAAACTTATTTTTAATTTGTGAAACCTGCAATTCTATGGAATGAGTATATGTGATTCCGTTCATAAACATGTTATATATAGGACCAACCGATATAATTAATTTACTGCTAACAGGAATAAGTTTCTGTTTGGCTTGAACTTCTATACTAACTACTACTACCAGGATTACAAAAGGGATTGAAAAAGTATTTGGTGCAGCTTAGGGCTACATATGTACGTCTAGATATTCACGTCACTTTCACATACTCTCTCTCTTTCTCTCTCTCTCTAGAGTCACTGATTTTGCTCTTTCTTTGTTTTTGGCACACACCTCCAAGGCTTGACTGTCTAAATACTTTGCAAACGACTTCATCCGTTTGTCCCTATGTACTAAAAGAAACGTCAATGTAAAAAATAAATCCAATTAAAACGCTGTCAGTTTAGCCTCCGTAATACAATATCAGCTCTAGTAGAACCAATAATTACGAGATTATTCTGGAATGTTGAGAATAATCAGTCAACATGCAGGCCATTCATGTTAAAGATCGAAACTAAGAAGGAAATCATGGCATTAAATTTCACTGCAATTTGAAGATGCTACTATGGGATTTAATTAGAAACAAATCCCGCTGACGTTATTGTATGCACATATACTAGATACATGCATACTATAAGTACATGTGTATCTATATGAGTGCTAGACTATTCTAAAATATTTGTATGATTAACTGTACAAGTTGTCTTCAACCCCTCAGGACCAGAGTAACTATGTATGTCGCAAAACTAATAATATGAGATAAGACCTTTGCACTTTTGCATCAGTCAAAACAGTTAGAACATTTCCATAAATGCAGGTCTTCCAAACATACAGATACTCAAAACTTTTATCGATCCTACAACATTACGAAAATCTACAAAGTAAACTACTGAATTTACAATCAACCTATAGACACTCAGACCGGGAATTGCAAAATGTTTGACAGGAAATTCCGCAATAGTTACAACATCCATGCGGATATGCAGAATGGCGATGGGGTGTGGAGCAAAATCCATGCAGCTTTAATGTATTTTATATTTTCATACATGGAACTTTGCATAAGTTCCAGCCCTGATACTCATTTACAACAGCGGTCTAGCCGCAATTATAAATTTCCTCAAATAAAACTGCCAGTTTACGTAAATATATGTATGTATAACATCAGTATAAGTATAACTATATTTATAACAGAAGGTCCATAACGGAGCAAGAGATCGAAGCTGGAATAATTACGCGGAGGATATAGAATGAGGGATGAGCCAAACCTGGAAAAGTTGTCCATCCGTAGCTCATGATAGTTTAAATCATTCCTTTCACCAAACCTACTGACAAGGGAAAAGCTTGTAAATACTTTGAGCACAGCCACTCTTCCCAACGTTTATTGCCCTCCGCTAACATACTTTTACACGTGTATCTATCTACCCTTTTTCATGTAACTTAACTTAACTAACACTCCATAACTCCTAAGCCTTTATACATTTCCCCTATCCAAATTTTCTCTGTCTCTAAACTTTCACATCCAAAATTTCTATACATCTTTTGGCCCCATCTGTATAAACCTTTATAGTTAAAGGGTATACAGATATAGTATAGATACATACTCTGTATACCCCCAAATCACAAGCTTGTATAACTTTAAACCTACACACCCCTGTTTTCATACCTCGTCGAAACTTTTATATCTCCCATTTCCCTTGCACATCGCCAAAGTACAATCCATAGTCGCAAATTCGGACGCCGTATAACTTTCCTTCCCGGCCCTTGTTTCTACCAAATGCCGTATTCCTCCTACTTTATTATTACAACTAATTCCATTTGAAAAGGAATAATTATTGCGTGGGCATAAAATTGCTCAGAGCCGTCATTGCTAGCTTTTCCAGCTACATATATGTCTATAGCTAGAGTGCAAAGCAAATCACTCAGCGTGTATTCCCTTGGGAGAAAACATACACAGCCCATAGGTCAGTAAACTTTCATTAAATTATGTGTTGGTTAGTGTCAAGCGTGAAGCTTTCCCTGAATCTGGATAGTTATGTTATTGCTTGCTTTGTTCAGGAAAGCTTACATATGTAGGTTCAGTATGTAGAAATCAGGTTATTTCCCCGAATGCAACTTATGGCAACTACGATTTGGGGACGATATGCTTATGCAAATTAAGTATCCAAATCTAAAATGTTATGTAAATCAGCAATTGAATTTTAAAATGAAGTAAATTAGTTATTCAAATATAATATTTTCATGTAAATCAACTTTAGAGGTATATAACATAACACAGGTGAATCAACTATGTTGAAGAAAGTATCTAAAAAGTATATAATATGAGCTTAGTAGGTACTTAACACATATAGGTACTTAGCATGATAAAAAATTTACCTATAAGTTTCCAAAAAAAAGTTTAAGCACCTGCTAATAAAGCGAAATTTAAATGGAAAGCACCTCTACAGCTACACTTGACAAGAGAAAAGTCAAACAAACGGTTTACAAACCCTAAACAACCCTCTATGACTTTCTTACTGTTAGAACAGCTGTATAGCGACAACTATTATCATACTCGTCGTACACGATGTGAACTTCTGTAGATATTTGAACATGGACCTTGCGGCCCTTAAACCCTCCATGTACATATGTAGAACACCATCTGTTGTGTGTGTGTGTAACCAGCTGTACGCACTCTGCCTTGTTAATTACATGAAATATAGTGGAGGCGAGAAAGGAAAACTTCTCTTAACTCCTTTGCTTGTCCTGTCCTCATAAATCAGGGTAGGGAAAAGCCAAGAGGACGTAGCGAGGAGCAAAAGTTAAAACTATAACGAGGCCACCCAACAGTAGTGTGATCTACGGAAGGATGTATGGTTCTCAAATCTTTAAGGCTTTCATTCACTCTAAAAGACGTTGGAAATCTCCAAAAGAGTTTTTCTCTCTCGTTCTACAACCACACTTCACCACAGTAGTCTCTCTATAGAAAATATATTACTCACGAAAACGAAAAGTATACACACGCACAGACACACACACAGAGCTTCTATTATCTAGATGAAAGGTATTTCACGCTGTCCTTAATAAAACAACTGCTCTCGTGGAACTAAAGCTAGAGCATACATAATCCCCAGACATGGAAGACGAGGAGAAAGAACGACGGAGGAGCTGGAAAAGATGTACGAAGCTCTCACTTTACTTCCTCTTATGATGATTTGACTATAGGAGAAACTATACGGAAATTAGGAAACACGAGGAAGAAAATAACAAAATCCATGGGAGAAAGTCTAGAAAATAGACCGAAATTTTCAGACCAAGGCACTACGAGTATGTACAGCTATTACTATACATAAATACATATAGATGTACTATAAATAGATATATACACAAATAAGTGGAGGTATGCTATTCATAGATACGTATACCCACATAAGGCCAAACACAGGAGAAAGTCAACTGCTGAAGAAAGAAACTCCCAAGGCAGGACTTGAGTCACAAAGTGTGAGAAGAAGAGAAGTTGTGGTGAAAATTTTTAATTATAATTATCAACACTGTCCCGAAAGATTTGTAGAACCACGTAGAGTCGTTTTGAATGCGTGACCTCACCACTCATATAGTTGCTAAAGACTTTCTGATCTAATTAATGACGTTGATAGAACTAATTAGGAGCAAGAAGAGGTTATTGGAGCACCCAGGAAAAGTTACACTCTTTATAACTTATACTACAGTCTCAATCCCATATACAGACACCCTAAAGGTATGGACAGTTACATGGATCTCACAGGAAATCCCCAATCTTCTCATGCTCTGCCAGCATATTATCCTTTATTATATAGCAAAAGCTTATCCCTCAGAATTTTAATTATACCTTAACATATGATAAGCCATAGCTATGTAGAGAAACATTTCCCAAATGGTGCACCACATAAGCATGGACATCATTTACTTCCATATCATCTCCCCCGTTATACTTACTTAACAGCATATAAAGCTGTAGATTAATAACCCATTGCGGGCTTCATCCAAAGCCTCGTTATTCTATAAAGTATCACCTTACACTTATTGCAAGGTCTCAGGTTCCTCATTGATATTCTTCACCACATCATCTTATGCCATTTAGTAGCAAAGCCTCAAAATTATTAAATTCAGGGGGAAAGAGCCACCTTCAATGTGTTTGGAGACACAAAAATTGCATAAGTAAGTAATGCATATAGATAGGCATAGGAATCAGTACTAATTCTATTCCTCCCTGCACCATTTTCTACACAAGTGCATTCAGGTTAACCTTCTTTTCATAACATTTTAAATCCTTCAAAACTTCAAGTAAAGGAATAATAGAATTATTTATATTTTCCTTATTTTAAAAAGAGATTATAACCTCAAAAGCTAGAAAAATCTATACTCCAAAGTTCAGAAACCTTATAAAATACTTGGCGGATTGACATAATTAATTGGAAGATCAGAAAAAAAAATTTAATGCTAGAAAATATTTGACTACAGAGCTATAATTAAATCATTTTCTGTCGCACCAAAAGACAGAATATTCCTCTGTAGCAAAGCATAAAATATCGGAGGATTGACTATAAAAAGCATAATCACCTTAATCTGACAGCTGGAAATGTAGTGGGATTTGGTTTGATACAAAAGGAGAGACTTCAGTATAGTTTTGAACTTTATTATATAGAATTGATATGGTTGCGTATAAGAAATAAAAGAAAAAGTCTTTAC
Source organism: Lipothrix lubbocki (assembly GCA_034696945.1). Taxonomy (NCBI): domain Eukaryota; kingdom Metazoa; phylum Arthropoda; class Collembola; order Symphypleona; family Sminthuridae; genus Lipothrix; species Lipothrix lubbocki. The sequence continues at coordinate 5,893 of JAQGAK010002012.1, forward strand.
TTATGTACATTCTCGGGCTTTATTCGGAACAGTTTGTCCGTATAGCGTCAGAAATGTTGGATTATTCACATGGGACGACATATCAATCATTATGTGACACACAGTAAGCAGGGCTCATACGTCGAGCCCTAATACCTAAATCATTGGGAGAGCATAAAGATATTACATATCTGTATGTTTCTATATAAGTTGGGAAAAGGGAGAAAAAGAATGGAAAAGAGAAAATAAATATAAAAGTTATTTCTCATCGTCAGTTCCTATATGGCTCCTTGTGGAAGATGCATGGAGGATTGGCAGGAGAGGAGGAAGGAAGTCAAGAGTATGGAGGAATGACAAAGAAACCATAAAATCCTCTTTTCATAGTCTCGTAATCTTCAACTTTCTCATCAGATCTGGAGTGAAAATCCGAAAAATTCCTTTCTCGCACTCCAGCAACCCTCTCAAGATTGTCTTCTGCTGCTTTCAAAATAATAGCATATTGACCCTATATATGTTTCATATCGTGTCGTAAAAACTTACAACTTAATCTCTTGACCGTAATTTTTATTTTCCCCAGCTGCTCACTTATTCCTTTCACATAATCATATTCCTTTTACTGGAATTAAATTAGCTTCTCATGTTATTACTTCTCTCATATGTGCTTAAGAGTAGGAAGCTCCACGAAGCTTTCAATGTTATACATATAACGATTTTATTCTCTAGTGCAGCCTGTTTTTATATTTTCTTCCGGGACTTTCTTGGTCCGGCAATGTTTTTGCTTTTGACTTTTTTGGCTCAGCTTATTGACCATTTTCTTTAGTTTTCCTGCTTGGAAATCCCGATTATTTTATTTTTCATGCTTGGAAATCTCGATTATTTTACTTTTCCTGCTTGGAAATCTCAATTATTTTATTTTTCCTGCTTGGAAATGTCAATTACTTCATTTTCCCTGCTTGTGAATACCATTTGCCTGATTTTTCCTGCATGGCGATGCTTTTACTTCAAGCTTCTTTTCAGCTTGTCACTCTCTTTAGGAAACTCTTGTTTGTAAGAAACACGCATAGTGCACTAACCTCGTTAGAGTGCAACCCTGAAATCCCAGCCGCGAGAAAGAAAACAATCCGAAGGAAATACATAAGCCAAAGAGAAATCCATTAGGGTATGAAGAGCAGATTTCACGCATCATGAAGATCCCTTATTGAGCGCGACAATAATTGCAAGGACTCGGCGCTCAGAGAATCACAACAAGCGTCAAGTGCATCTTCAATCTCATTTATGAACTCTTTATCCCAAGAGCACAGAGAGAGAGAGAGAGAGAGAGAGTTCAGCGGGGGAGCTAAAAAAACCTACAGTTGCCTAACCGGCATCACCATCCCTGGCATTACTTTATTTATACTCCTATGGTATAATCCCCGGCTGTCGGATAAGTCAAGGCAAAAGTCCCTTTAGGTGAACCTGAGAGCTAACGACCTTTTTATATTCACACTTGATGGTCCACATTTATTAGATAGACAAGCTATTTTGGGAGTTTTTGCTTGAAGCGTAATGTCAGGTATTTACTTTCGTATGAATATTTACTATCTAAGTATATGTACCGTAATGATATTATAAAATAAATTACATACAAAATGTAATAATACTACAAGCGTGAAGCTAATTATATATGTAAACATAGTAAATACTACGAAAATAAAGAATTTATGGAAAATAAATAATCGGATTCAGACAACGGAATAAGCACAAGATGCAAAATACTGTAATTTATTCAGACATAAAAAATAAAAATCCTGGAGCTCAAACATGGAAAAAGAATTGAAAATCAGACGCGGAAATTTAAAAAAATATACTGATGGCCAATTAAAATGAAAATAAATCCCTTTGGAAAGCGAAATCTGTAATAAGAAGATTCAAGCAAATAATGTGAAAAGCAAACGAAAATATATGTCGAGCCCCAAGAGAAGCAATGCGGAAGACCGAATCACAACTCGTGGATCAACATCTTTTGGCTGTACACAAGCAAAACAGGATGTTCAAACAAGAAAAAACTATTGTTCGACATTATTTCCCATGTCCCTTCACTCAAGGAAGTTTATCTTATGAAAATCAATATATTTGGGATTTGTGTGTGCAAGTACACAGTACATTATAAGTATTTATATATAGATATGTATATGTACATAATGGGAATTTGCACTGTGAACGCATCCACGCAAAGACAACAAACCCCGTGAAAAAGTAATCAAAACAAATATTTGCAGGGTGACGGGAATGTCTTCATATTTGCTGGAATAAAAGGAGCTACTATGGGACCAATCACTGCGGATACATATAGCTCCATAGTGTTGGAACCTTCAAGCAATATTATTGCTTCTTGGGAAAGGCGCTTATTACATTCCAGCGGGATAATCCGTGGGTATACAAAGTATTAACCTTCATATATTGAACATATATTGTACATACAATAATCTGTTACTGATGTACGCCTCCCCATGTTTTATTACCAAGCTTAGTCAAGCTTGAAGTTTGTTACACCTTTATCAGCTCAAGTATGTTATTAGGCCGTAGCTATCAAGGTGGAGGATTTGAATTTGTCCATTTTAGGACTGCAACTCCCAGCCCACGCCTCTTCCGTCTGCAATGTGGAAACAATTGCCGGCGTAAAAAACCGTCTTGATGGATTCCTTTGCTTGTCCAGTGTTACTTATTAGCTTTGTCCAGTGTGTTGAGCCAGTACGTATCTATACATTACATTACACTATACACTACAACATAACGTAACATACAATACAGAATTTCCGTTGAGAATACCAACGCAAACAAGATGCAAACAAGTACAACAAAAGGTCTTTAGAGTTCCTTGTTCAATTTTCTGTTGAAATTCACAGATCACATCACATGTGTTAACATTAGATTCAAGGTTTACTTACATATGCGTTCAAGGCTCACATAACTCTACCAAAATTTTAGAAGTTCAGGGTTCACATTTCTGTATTCAGATCCGGAGTTCTAATTCCGTGTCATTCACATCCAATTTTCCATTTTCCTGCTGCTCAGATTCACCAGGGAATTATTCTAAATGTACATATATTGAAGCATTATGTAGCTACTCGGGGACTGATTTCCTTTTTGACCCCAACGCATCTCTACAGGGATTGAAGGACGAGGATGGAGTACGCATAGGTAAAATTTGCATTCATTGAGTCCTCCTGAGAGTTAAATCATGTTACTTCCTGTTCTTACAGAGGTTTAAGAGTTGTACATAAACCTATAAATTATCTCACTGTGAACACACATTTGTATGTAAATCCATTTATTGCACGTAAACAAAAAATTGTAAATTATAAGATAAACCATATTGTACATTGTTGTAGTATAGGATTATTAAATGTAAATATATAAATTAAATTTATGAAACTCGCAAATTATTTTGTAATAATAATTACAATTAATTATTACAAAAATCCAGAATTCACAATGCAAGTTGTGTAATGTATTTACTACCATATTACACCTGTAGATTATATGTACGTTAATAGTATATACGGAAGCTTGAAAGCAAAAAAAATCAATTTAATTACACCTTGATTCATTTGTAGTTCCGCATAGAAAAATTCCATGCAGTTTCTCCCTTTCAATTAATAAACAAGAAACGCAATAATCATATAACTTCTGAGAGTAGGGGGAGACTGCGGTGAAGGTTTGTGCAATTATTTGAGAAGGTGAAAGTATATTCTTTCACACTCACACAGACCCCATGGCATGCGATGAAAGTCTGCTGCATGCTGTTTGTGGCTACTGTAAATAGTTCGGTTGGGAATTTAAATGGAAATAGGAAGTGTCGTAAAGAAAGCATAAAGTGAATATAAATAAAGGAGTTTACTCAGTCGATATCGCATGCCATGTATTCCCGAACTAACTGGATGATAATAGGTTGATAGCACACGATCTTTCATGTCTCTGCCCATGTTCACCTCACCCTCACACTACTCATTTCTTGGACAACGGACTTCAAGCTTCTAACAATTCGAGTCTGGCGTTTCCGAAGTATTTGAACACAGTGTAGGATTCCAAGCTATACCAGTTCTACATTACTAACCACAGTACTCCCCCAACTCTATCTTCCATTTAAAAGCATAGGAACTCCACACGTCTAGCTTCTAGAATAAGTATTGTCAAACACTACTACATTTAAACATACATTTAAAAGCAAAGGAGTATACTCAATGTTATATTCGAAGACGAAAAATTATACTCAATGTTGTATTCAAACCGAAGAAGTACTCAATGTGTATTCCAAAGCAAAGAAAAGCTCAGCGTTCCATAAAAAAACATATAGAAATTCAACTTTCATACAACTAAGTATAGCCAGAAAGATCAGACCATGCATTTCAGAGCAAGGAAACATTCGGTGTTATGTTCCAACAAAGTTAAGTCTGCTCTGTCGGTCGTCATCAAGGTCTGATTTTTTTTATTTCTGGCTCTGACCACACTTTTTTCTGCCCGTCTAAAATAATCTGTGTATAACCCAGTCAAATATATTAGCTACTTTACACCCGCGGCATTACATTGGGTCTGTAAATAGAAAGATATAGTAGAATACATCTTTTAGGTTTAAACTACACCTTGTACATTGTACGTACGTATACAAGCACAGCCAAATCAAGTTGGTGCACTTTGAACAAAAAACTCTAAAGCTCAGCAATGAATGGTACTTAAGAGGCTTAATAGCTCCGTTGATGGTTATGTTTTTCCCTTTACGTTTGGGTGGAGTCCATCCATTTCTATTCGCACTTGAAGCCCTAACCTTTAAAGAGTCTCCTTAACTATACATCAGGCTTGTTACAGGGAAAGTTCCGGTCGCCACAATGAGAAAAACCGTACCCTTCCGTCTTCTTCCTTTGCTTTATGCACACTGTTTAGTATAGTATGTATGTAGGTATATCCCATATACTAGTAAACAGTATATCTATAGATATGGATAGTGTTACATTAGCATTGTGAAATAGCATTGCACAATCAGAGCATACAGTATAATATGTACTATAACACATTATATAATTACTGGATACAGTGGCAGGTACTTGCACAAGCTAAATCTAACTGCCTAGCACATCCCAACATACATATGTACACTCATGGGTTGAAGTCAATGTGAAAAAATGAACAGAGTCACACGTTCTTTTTGGCTTGGCTCGCTTTTTCCACTGCTTTTATATACCACAGCAGTAATCTCTACTTTGAAATCCAATTATGTCCGAACTCAGTGAAGGATCCAAATCAAAAGCAAACCTCAACGAAATCAAACACAAGGAGTCGGAAATCGAGACAGTAAAAAACTCCAAGAGTTTTTCATGCACGAAGAAGTATAGAGTTAAAAAGAGAATATACATGTGGATATATACGAAGAGAAAAAAAGAGTTAGCAATATCTCCTCATCTCGGAACATATTGGTTTCCGTTTACACTTGTGTCATTAAGTCAATATGGGAAAACTTGGCCGATTTCGTTTGTCGCGCCTCACGCCAGAAACTTTTAAACAAGATAATCAGATAACTATTCCTCTAATCCTAATCTGTCTCTCTCTTCCATGCATTCCCAATAATAAAACGAACTCGCGGAGAGGAAGAAACACAGAAAACTTCAAGAAGAACACAAACATGCGACGAGACGCTAACTTTAACTACCCCATCGCATCTCCAGACTTGTGCTCTACTACAAATGAATGCACACTCACTGAAATCAGCATGTTTTGTTTGATTTTTCTTTTTTATGCTCCTTTTTTTTACATTGCAATGCAATCGTATTTACATACATACATAGGAAGTACCAGTATCTCCCATGTTTGTTTCTTCAATTACTACAACGTTGCACGTGCATGAATACAATTTTAGTAGCTTCACATATATGCACAAGTAATCAAAACATACATAATACGTGCATGGATAGTAAGGTAATATTCAAAAGCATACATTACATAGTACAACAAATCTTCATACAGGCCAGAGTCTTCAAATGAGAATCAGCCCAAAGCAGTAATAGTAAGTTCGTGAAGACCACACACAACAAGAATGAATATTCGAAAGTCAAGCGTATTTCTAGTAAAACTTGTGTTATGTACGTCAAGGCTAAAGGTTGAAGTGTGTTTGTGTACATTCATCCACCATTGTATTATGTACACAGACCGATTGTCCTCAGTAATGCATGAATATATTACCGAGACTAATAGATACAGAAGAAGTGCACAATCATTCAAGCCTTTAAAAGGACAAAATATGTCTTAATGACCGGATTTTACTTTCAAAGACTTCAAGTTCCAATCCTTAAACGCATATATTTTCAATTCCCAATTCTTATATGCAATGAATTCAATACATGTTTGATATATTACATGCTCAATCTAAGCACATTACCTATACATGCATTACAATCTAAATTTACAATGCTTATAAATTGCAAAATTACCCACTCCTCAATAACGTATGTACCAAGTATGCTCATAGTAGTTCAGCATGCAATATGCATACACATATTGCATGCTCAATAGTCAATTGTGAGAAACCTATTGTCTTGAAGCTTGAAGTAGCAACACTACAAAGGAGTAACCCGACGAAAAAAACATCGGAGGAGCATCGGAGGACAAAAGTCTATTGTCTCTGTCTATTCTATATTGTAGTTCTTCTTTATTTTGGTTCTTTTTACTTTTAAAAAGACGCCACCAACTTTTCAATGAAGGTTCACATATAGTATAAGCACGATACGTCGAGTCTTTGTAAATTTTTATAGTTTGGCGGAAAATGATTACTTTACGCAATGCAGTCAGGGACACGCTCAGGCCATAAACATTTGTGTGGAATGGTCTGGGATAATCATATATCTATATATGTAAGTACTTACAGATGACGGAGTATCTACTACTGAAGGAGAGTGTCTTATACTTACTTGTACTTGGGGAATCCAGTGTCAAAGTATTTATTTAGATTGAAGATAGACTTGTTATAATATGGGCTTAGCTGTAGATTCCGGTACAACTGGATTTAATGCCAACTACATAGACATACTAAGACCATTTCTATTAGCACGGGTACAATATTCGCTGTGTAGATCTGAACTTAAGTGTGTATGTACAGAGTTATACAAATACAAACTAAACTATATTTTATATATATATAAATATAAATATATATTATAATTATATAAATACGGACATATCCTAGATAGGAACTTAAACTGAAAAGATATGAAGCTATGGCACTGTATAGATAAGATACTGAATACACACGCGAAGTAGAGCAATGGAGAAGGTCTGGACATTAACAATAAGCACACTGACTGGATACAATCCTTTAACACTACCTAAAAATGCACTAGCTATAGACTTCCCCACCATGAAATTCTTCGCGGGCGCTCCTTTATTGCTATAATGTTCCACATAAACGCCCAATAATAAACGATGCGTAATTCTAGCCCGTGTTTTATTACTATAGTGAAGAAGAATGTCCCACCTTTGACCTCAACACTAGACTCTCCCTGTGTCCAGCCGAATGTCTTACCATACAGCCAGGATTTCAAAGCCGTGTTGTTGCCACCGACAAGAACTAATGATCTCAACCTTGCCATGTGACTATGTACGTTACTTCGTGTTCGAACATATCTTGAACATGTGCGGTTGTAGATCTTGTGTATGTTTCTTTTCATTTTTATATACGAATTCATCTTATATACATACATACAGTTTTCAATAACAGTTTTCCACGGTTCAACTTTTCAAGAATATCAGTACTTGTATCTCTACGATCCTCCCACTGAAATCGTAAAATTCATAATTATTTACATAAAAAATCATCATTAAATCCCAGCAAGCCTCCATTTTTGTAGTGTTAACAGCGATTTAATTAGTTACAGGCCAACATTTTTTAATCATCCTGGCGGTGAAGGAATAATATTAACATTATTCCTCTGAAGAGTCTGCTTTGGCTGAAGAAGTTTTTAAATTCAAATTATTTAATCATCACTTTTAATTCCAAAAACTGACTCCCGACAGCTGACATTGCTATTGTGGTAGGCGCATAAAAATTAACGACGCCGCATAAAGAGTCCTGCGGGAGTGCGTGAATGGCTGTAAATGTGTAAGTGTGCGGTTCATAAAGAAAACTTACTGGAAACTTTATTACCAAGTTGATAAAACTCATAGTATGTTTCATACAGATACATTCTGTATTTGAATGTCATTACAAGTCTATGCATATCAACATATTTACATTCTGCACTTCCCAAAATAATAAGTGTTACAGTGTTACTGTAGGTTTACAAATACGCAAACGACATGCAAATGCAAAGTGAGTAGTCACAGTGCCAAAGTTATATCTCGTGTTATTCCAGCATTTGTTGTTACGACGACGGCGAAACTGCAGTGGAAACAAATACATAAATGCGGGTATCTGACATAAAAAATTCATAATAAAAGGTAATTACTTATATATTTGTGCACATAATGCTCAATCCGGACAAGTTCTTGTATACAGTCTAACGATGACACGACGCCAACATTTAAATCAGCAATGTGAAGAGTATTATTATGCACGGCTATAAAGGTTATGGTAATCGTCATCTTTCGAATTAGACATTGCCTTATATTCTGAGAGTTTCTCCATAAATGGTATTATGTCCAAATCAAGAACAACCGAGAGCATTATTCTTAGTATATAACATCAACTCTATTTATTACTCATGTTTGATATCCCGATTATAAGGGCTGTTCAAGAAGTAATGCAACTACAAAAGTAACTACAAAAGTATGATGTCGCTCGACTTATGGAACAACCGCCTGTGCAATGCTCAATAGTCCGCATCACTTCAAATAAGCCACCACAAGGAAAAGATGAACAGTCGTCATGGGGAAAGGCATAGCTAACAACAACAACAACCACAACAACTTGCACTCTCACTGTCGTTAGGTTGTATAATGTATAGAAGTAATGCAAAAGGAGGTTAATTTTCCTTTCATAAGAAACTATGTCTGTATTCATGTTATATCATAGATTAGGAGTAGCAGTTTATCCTTCGGATTTAAATTATATTTCCCTGGAAGAAAATCTTGAAACCCCTAGTAAAATAATAATAAATTAAGTAATAATTTCCTACGCAAACGATTACTACATGAGCATGTATGTGGGTCAGAGGGAGGAAAAGCCAAGGGAAAAGCAAGACCTTAAATATAAATGATTAGTAGATACATAAATTTAAAGGATCTTGCACGGTTCACATGAAGTTGGTGAAAAAACTGGGCGGTAGAGAGAAAGAGAGAGAGGGAGACGAGAGAAAGAATGGAAAAAAGAACAAAAAAGTCGGCGAAAAGAAAAGCACTTAATCTCAAATTCAGCTTTAAGAACTTCCATCCGCAGACGAAGCAAGTGTGGATAAGCAATGAAAATAGTTGAAAAAAAATTTCAAACTCCGTAGGAAAATCAATAAGTTAATGTCGTAAGTAAATTATGTAGCAGTAATGTCTAATGTTTTTCCAGTTTTCATTTTTAGACACCATTTTGAGACACAGGAAACTATGACTGGCTCGTCCAAACTTTCTTATCGTACAGACGTAAAGTTGCAAAAGAAGCAAGAGTTATTTAAAGGAAAAAGTCAATTTATCATATAAAAAACTGTGTAGATTAGATGGTGAGACGGAATGGTTGTATAAGTACACTCGGGGCAATCTCGTTACCAACTACCGTAGATGTTTGAACTTATGGTAACTACTTATGAGTATATCTACCATTAACTTTTCCGATGCAAAATTCTTAAAATAGTTTTATTCTTGTATGTATATTCACATTTAGAGAGATTATGCCCTTGTTTTTCTCATCTTGAAATCCATGTTGGAGTTTGCCACTTTTTGCAGAGAGAGTAGTTCGTGGAGATTTTTTCCCTTCCTTTGGCCCAGAGAAATATTTTATGATTGTCTACATGTTAATGGCAGTTATTCCTTTAACTTCGACAGCTAGTATTACACTTTACTAGGAGTAGCAATTCTTCTTTTAATCTCCGCGCCATCCGTATGGCTTTGTCGTGGCGTGCACTAGTACTTTTTTATTTAAATCTATGAGAACCGTTAGTTGTTGCAAACTGTAAAGTTATATTTTCGGATGTTTCATGTTGTTCTATACTCAACACTTGCAATATTGAATGCATCTCCGCGCCGTTTAGGTAATTTAACTTAAATCTTCTGGTAGTTTATGCACTACAACGTCCATCTTCGTTTACTTTATGCAATTTAACTTGCACGTCCCTGGTAGTTTGTGCCATTTACTATGCATGTCCTAGTAGTTTGTGCAGTTTACCATGCATCTTCTGGTAGTTTATGCAATTTACCATATGTACCTTAGGTAGTTTATGTAATTTAGCGTACCTGACGGTAGTTAGTGTAGTTTAACATATCTTCTGGGTAGTGTGCAAGGCTTAATATGTATGTATCTCTTGATAGTTTGAACAGTCTAGCATGTTTCTTTAGGTTGTTTATGCATGCTGACATGTAATTTCAAGTATGTAGTTTATGTAGTTTAACATGTATCTTTTCCAGCTTTTTCGTATAGCCTCATCGGCCTCTGGCAGTGCATGGACTTGAGGCATCTCTTCATATAGTCGAATGCATACATGTTATAACCTATCTATGCAACTTTTGTTAGCTTATAAACATTTCAACTTGCATCTTGTGGTAGCTTGTGCACTTACGCATCCATTCTTGGTACATCCATTAAGCCTAAATCGACTTTCTGGTACGTTATACATACATAGATACTCTTGTGCATCGTCCTGTACTTAACAAAATACATAGCACAAGCATGCCTACGAAACTTGAAAACCGAGTTGATATTATCGGTCTTATTTATTTTATGCACATATCAATACCTCCAAGTATAACTTACAGATGAGTAACTGCAGATATAAGCTCCAGCATTTGAAATATCCCATCCCATAATAACCTCAACTCTACTGCATTTAATTAGCAACACAAAACATGACACCACTTAGTACGTCAAGTTGATCAGTCACCACGATGAAAAGTTCCACAACACCCACGCACAAATGAAGCTTCTAAATAAAATAGCAACTTCATTGACAACAACAAGAAGAAGACGCAGCCAAAACTTAATGCTTTTTAGAATTGTTTTAGCTACTCCTATGTTGATGGAGTATACGTCAGCCAGACTTTTGAGGTAGCTAGAGCTGTCTCAAGAGTTCTCTTCAAAGCCGCCCCATACCCCAGCGAGTGCCATCAATGTCTTTGAGTTTAGAATAGCATGGAGATAATGCACCCTGGAACATGCCAATACTTGGAAATTCTATTTACGACGTGTATCATACAGCTACTCCAAAACTTTATTCCCTCCTCCACGAGCAGTTTTAGAGAAAAGAAAACCATAGGTAGTGTTACTTTCTAGAATGCAAATATAATGTGGCCAAGTAGGTCGGTTTTCAACAATAAAAGCATGCATAATGTTCTACATATTCGTTTCATACCGAAGGTGCGACCATCCCTGTGGTTTATGCACATCAACCGAATTACATGAGAGGCGAGGTTTTGGAGCGAGAACAGAAAGCAAAAGTCTTTCCCTGGGACCAACGGATCCTTTCAAGTGCAGTACTACAGTACAATACTAAATATAGATATGTACTCGTGCAGTGATGTGTGTTCGCAAGAGTGCTACAGTGCTGAGAAGGGTGTTATAGTGTTGAGGAGTGCATAATACCTTAGAGTATTATAGCGTCGAGGATTGTATTCTACATTGAAGTTAATACAGGGAAGTATTGTAGAGTGTCGATATGTGTAGTTATTCTTTACCTTATAAACATTATACATAGTGTAAAAGTAGAGTCGCCGACTCTGAAGTTAAATTCCCGAGAATTTAACCATTGTTTATTCACATCTCCGCCATCATTGCCGCCTTGACATAAGAGAGCTCTACTATACTGGCAAAGTACAAGGGAGCAAAGAGGTAGAGTTGGGTTACATTGTGTACTTGTTTGACATTGTCAGTTGCTCATCGGGATGAAAGAAGCTTCAAGTAATTCCCCACAGTAATCCACAATTCCTACTTTCCACGTTGACTTGCATTCGAATAAAACGTCCAGAACTTAGTCAAGACATACACACTACCAAGAGGCTTCTTCCCACACATTCTCAAACACCCCACGTACCTTCAGTCGCTCTCGGCCGCTGGATGACTTCAGAGGAGATAAGTACGGCAATGCTCAGCATCACAATAATATTTCAAACAACATTACAGCATTAATGTGTACAGTATTTCAATATAAAGTTTAGCATAATATTATTACATATAAGGCGGAAGTACAGTAAAATATAGGTATACTTGAAACGCACCGGGCATTACAAGTATTTTAAGTAAAGCCATGTTGCACATTGAACAATGCTAAATTTTAAGGCTTACAAATGCTGAAAAATGCTTTAAGTTTTAAGCTTTACAAACGCTGAACAATCAGCATTGCAAATGCAAAGTTGGTTATAGAGGAAACACTTCGCACAAAAAACATACGTGTAACAAAGTAAATACTACAATACCGATCGGTTTAACAAAAAATTCAAGTACATAAATGCAAAGGATAAGTATACACACATCCGGGACTCGCTCGTTCAAAGTGCTTCAAAGACAGTGAAACTCCAGTGAAATTTACCTTCAATGGACGCGTGCAGCGACACAAACACCAACATATTAGGAAAAACAGACTGGGAGTGCAAACAAGTGTGACACTGTGCATACATTTTCATTTTCTAGATTATCCTTTGTGAACTTTTCCTCGTCGAGTAACTACAGCAGGAGTTTTCATCCCCGTTAGCCGCCTTACAGTTATACAGCCCTGGAGCCTTACAGTTTATGCTTTCATTCGATGAATCTCACCACTCCACGGAAAGTATCGACCTGCCCCCAACCCAGCAAGTTAAAACAGAGTAACTAGCAAAAGCAAAATAGTACATGGACTTGCACGTGGTGGGAGAATAAACTTGAACGGAAGTAGCAGCGCGTACAATAGTATAGTAAACACTACACACATCTACGCTTTACTACAGATGCTCCAGCATGTACCCCGAGTTTTTACATGCTGAAATCCTTCATGTAGGAGAATTATTTAATTAAAACTGTTAATTCATTTCCCGGTAACTTTCAAAGTTATATAGTAGCACAAATCTCGTAGTACGTGGAATTACAAATTTGTGGCTAAAACGTACCACTACATTGCTTACTTTGTTATACGATAGCTTTCGAGTAGCATACGAGCATTCGATAGCAAAAGAGTAAATAACCCAAGTATTGCCAAGAGGTTAACACTGATTCGGGGAACTTGTTCTAAGTGTTCCGAACACACACACACATAGGTACAACGACCAATGTCCAAGCTTAAATGATTCAGCGTGACAATCTGTAGATACAAGCTTTTGTTCTATATACTACTACAACATACATGGTACCTTGTTTGCTATTAACCAAAAGTTTTTGCTCGTACTAGCGTAATTCAACCAAACAAAAATAACTCTTGATTAGAAAATTCCTGGGAAAAAACTTTTGCTCCGCTGTTGTAATTTTGTATATAAAGCGTTTAAAACATTAGCAAACCCCCACTAAAACTTAATATCCTTGTCGTCATTTACCATATACAAGATGACGCTATTCGAATTTACAAGTCCATGACATTCATGTTTCCAACTTTTAGGCACTTTTCTAGACTTGCATTATTCTATAACAGAATAAGCTTGCAAAAGATCAATGTACACTTAGGAACCTTTTACAAACTTTTCAACCTTCCAGAACTTTAAACTTCCGATCCGACGTGCACGGCCGATCTAGAAAAAACTGTGTAGTACATAGTGTAGTACAAGTTTAGCTTTACATTGATAGAGACAATGACCTACAATAAAAAGCAATAAAATAATATATAATAAAAAGTAATAAAATAATGTATACTAAAAAGTAATAAATAATAAGAGGAACATCATGTATAATAAAACCATATAAAATTCGTAAATGAAAATGCTTAAATAACTTGGAAAATAATTTTTAGAACGTAATTCATTCAAATTAACGAAAATGTATGAGGTACTTAAATTCCTTAGAATACCCCTTTGTCATTATGACTCCTGAAATAAATGTTACAGGTATCTATATACACTATTCATATGATAAAAGTAGTTATCCCATACGCCGCACATCTGTGTTTAGCGTCACTTTAGAAAATATACATTGTTCTAAGGGGTAAAATGAATGCACCGAGCACTTTGTCAGCAACTCAGGGAATACTAAGAGAATGATAAAAACAATAGCAAAGCAATTTACTTAAATTAAGCATACACAACTCTCCTCGCTTCCTCTTTCTCAAATAGGTCTCCCTCCTCACAAAGTGTATAGCTTATATATTGTAGCTGAAAAGGCTGAGCCACACTCCAACATTTTACCCTGAATAGGGAATTTGCAAAGAGTTATCTATTTAAAATCACAATGGAACTTTCAACAGCAGCAGTAGCAGGAGCGGAGGTCCTGGGCGGCCTACGGGTCCCGCAAAAATTGCTGCCACCAAGCTTTTATCGATAGAATAGTTCTTTACCTATGTACACACTACAAAACCCAGTGCACATTAGTGACGGAACTAGCAACTTTAAGATACATATATGCATTTATTAGGGGCTCACTATACACAAAGGATACTCACAATCTTATTTCTATACTTACAAGAGAATAGATGTTTGCTGTGTTAAGCATCTACTATAGATAGATACTTATAAACACTCTTGAACTTATTTCTGAGCTACAAGCTTCATACATAAAATCCTCACTACACTCGTCCCAAGAACATTGTAGCTCCTTCTAAAATCAGCTCTCAAAGCATCTCATCACATTTATAATTCCAATTCTGGAGCAAGAAAGAAAATGAAAAAAGCAAAAGCCTTTTCTGTCTGTCCAATACAATGGCGTAGATTAAATAGAGAGAGAGAGAGAGAAGGGAAAAAGAGGGAAAAGAGCCAAAAAAATTACTCAACAGATTTATGCCTTCTCCCAAAATGCCAAAAATCTTCGGATGGTTCCAACAATAACAACAAGCAACTTCAACTAGGAATCTATGTTCCGCATATGGAACACACATCCTCTTCATATCCCGTACGTGTAAACGTCGGAGACTTGTTACGAGCTACAAAAACCACGAATACTTATGTACATTTTTTCAATATTTATTTTATTCAAAAGGATCCTGCTACACGTAAGTAGTACAGGAATATAGACGAGAGAGAGTATAAGATGAAAAAAACTAGAAAAGCATGTGAAGACTCAAGTGGGCGAAAGAGCTGAATGTATTCACGGTGTGAATGGTTCTGGTAATTGTGGATGTGACTCTATACTCCAGCATGTTTTTCCAACTTGTCAAATCCATATTCAGTTCAGAAAAAGGTCTATTCTGTCCAAGTACACAATTTTCATGGAAGCGAAGATCTGTGGCAACACGCACAATGTTTATACAGCTATAGCAGTCGTGGACCATCAACATCCCACAAGACAACCTCACAATACATATATAAAGTAATCTCCAATATTCATAACTCATTTGCTGCATTTACAGATGAGCGTTCAGTGGGATAAATGTTATTATTGTCAGACCACGGAAGTATTTACTATTCATTGGAACATGTCATTTGAACGGAATTTATTTGAAAACGAGTGAATTTAAAGGTAACAAATACCATAATATAATAAATACAATATATTTTATACGTGAACAAACTTCCATGTTTGCATACATAACCTTATTTTAGTATCAAGCTCATTGATATTATCTGAAATAATTTTAGCTATAAATCAACTGCTTTTATACGTAAAATTTACGTGATGGCATTGATATTGGACGAAAACCTACGAATGTGTATTATGAAGAAACCCTTGCAGCATTGCCGAGGTTCCGAATAAATGAGTGTAAAGGATGAACGTCTAATCATAAAACGAATTCAAAATGGAATGCACATTGCATATTCAAATCTGTATTATTACTGCTAAACTGCGGAGTAGAAAATATATAGGGAAACTGCTGCTTTTGCGAACACTTTTCTCCAGAAAATAAAATGCTTTCCGCGAATATTACAATAACTGTGAGAAATAACCTGCGAAGAATGACTGTCTAAGTGCTATTACATATATGGTAACGTAGAATGAAAAATGTCTTTTAATGCCTTATTGCTCACATGTATATATATATATATATGTAACATGTGTGCTTACGTGGCGAAACAGAATTCCCTTGACTGCACTGATTCCGCACACTGCACCGTAACATTCACTATTCGAAATGTAAATCCTACATACATCTTGCAGTTTTTATGGAAAATGTTAAACTACGGAAAGGTACAAATATTAATGCATATTTGACATATTGCATTTGTATGCACTGAAGGAATATGAAGATCCATTTATATATAACCAGAATGTCTATAGTATACCTATGTATGTTTCCTTGTCAAGCCCTGTTCCTGTCATCCTCCTCAGTTCAGCTCAGCTCAACTCAGCTGGTTTGAGTTTCGAGGTTGTGTCTTCTAAGAAATAAGATGAGTTTTTATATATAATTTATACTTATATAAGTATATAAGTATATAAGAACAACGAGGACGAGGAAATAACAAACTATACAAGGAGACCCTCCATCCTTTATTTAGCATCCCCATGTGGACAAGTTTTACTGCAGCGTCTCCAGTCCCTCAGCAATAATAAATATATCATATAATACTGTATACCTAAGTATATTACAAGTTATTAGTTATGTAGTCCATCAGTTTTCCCTTACATACGTACAGATATATGATATGAACATATACTTATAGTATATCAGAGCAATATGTTTTAAGTAATAAATATATTACAAAACATGTATCTATTATGCAAGTATAAAAACAGAGTGGCACTGCATTAAACCTCAACATTTACCTCCTGGTTCGTATTGTACAAGTTCAGTATTTCACTTCATAATTTGTTTTTGCAGTATATAAAATAACTATACAGAACGTTGTAGGTATTACACATTAATTTAATTGGTTTACACGTGGAAAACATAAAGTAGATAACAATGTAGGAAACACTGCAGTAGACACAAGACCGTAATAATCTACGTTTATTATTATAGTGCTGTCTAGGTAACTAATTGCAACCCACCTTATTCATCTGAGCCTTTGCACTTATTTCATTTGCATCTTTAGATCGTAATTTTAGCTTCAAACAAGAACAAGACTGAAACGTCAGTAGAACAAGCGAGTACAGACAAATTCTTAACTTCTCACAGCCTTTCAAGGAAGGCTCTTATGCATTAGCTCAGACGGCCAAATTCGGTTTCATGTTGTTAATGTTGTGGTGTCTTGAAGAACTCCGCGGCACAGTAGCAACGGAACAGAGCTTAATAAGCTGCATACATGGAGTAAAAAATGTAATAAAATAGAGCATTATACAACCGGAATGCAGATCCTCTTCTATTCCCCTTCCATGTAGATATACGTAACTCCAGTGAATGTAATAGTATGCAAGTTTTTACCATTTCTGTAATATTATAGCGTAAGAGTGTATTATTAAGTTGAAGTTCAAAATTACGTACATGGATTCATTGTACTTTGAAGGAAATAAATGAGGATTTTGAACGGAGAAGAATTCCATACAGTTGCGTTACAAACCGTAGACAAAAAAGATTGCTTAGTTTTTCTGAGGATTGCTTTTACTGAAATATGTACCTATATATAGGTATATATATATTGTAAGTATATGTTTATAGTACGGGGAATTTACTGCATAAAATTTTTTAATCTCTTTGCTCTCTCTCTCTCTCTCTATACGTATTTCACAAGCCAGCTATCCAGAACGTGCGTGTAATAAATTTAATGTAGAGAAAAGCAAAAATGGCTCAAGAATTTCCTCCAGGTTAACAACGACGATGGTCTGAACAACAAGTGCACCACAGAGGACTGACACAAGGGATGCGCGATAGCGTTCATGGTCTATGTTACAATGATGCTCCTTTATATATATAAAATATTTGTGTTCGCAATACAAGATATACATAAATAGACTCGGGATAGAACCTAGACTATAGATACAAGTATAGAAACATAGATACAAGTATAGAAACTATAGATACAAGTATAGAAACTATAGAAA